>CP137677.1:30915931-31020931 GCA_037976565.1 Mesocentrotus franciscanus | reverse complement strand
AAAACAAGGTGAAGAGAGAGAGAGACATAGAGACAGAGGTGGGAGGGAGAAAGAAAGAGAGAGATAAAAGAAATAGAGGAGAGGGAGAGAGAGATGGGGAGGGAGAGCGAGATAGAGAGAGAGAGAGAGAGAGAGAGAGAGACAAAGAGATGGGGAGGGAGAGCGAGAGAGATATATATACAGGGAGACAAAAAAAGGTGAATAGAAGTTGAAAGCAAGTGAGAGAGAGACAGAGGTGGGAGGGAGAAAGAAAGAGAGAGATAAAAGAAATAGAGGAGAGGGAGAGAGAGATGGGGAGGGAGAGCGAGATAGAGAGAGACAGAGAGAGAGAGAGACAGAGAGACAGAGAGATGGGGAGGGAGAGCGAGATAGAGAGAGCCAGAGAGATATATATATATACAGGGAGACAAAACAAGGTGAATAGAAGTTGAAAGCAGGTGAGAGAGAGACAGAGGTGGGAGGGAGAAAGAAAGAGAGAGATAAAAGAAAGAGAGGAGAGGGAGAGAGAGATGGGGAGGGAGAGCGAGATAGAGAGAGACAGAGAGAGAGAGAGACAGAGAGACAGAGAGATGGGGAGGGAGAGCGAGATAGAGAGAGCCAGTGAGAGATATATATACAGGGAGACAAAACAAGGTGAATAGAAGTTGAAAGCACGTGAGAGAGAGACATAGAGACAGAGGTGGGAGGGAGAAAGAAAGAGAGGGATAAAAGAAAGAGAGGAGAGGGAGAGAGAGATGGGGAGGGAGAGCGAGACAGAGAGAGAGAGAGACAGGGAGAGGGAAGGAGGGATGGGGACAGGGGAGGGGAGATGTGGAGTGATGAGAAGTGAATGACAAAGAGATCAACTGAGGATGGGGGGTGAAATGAGACGAGGGGAGAGTTGTGAGGATGAAACGAAGGCGAATGGTTTCATGTGTTGTCGAGCATAGAAATTTACTACTCAATTACAGTTCAAAATGTTCACCGACTTTGATTTAGATTGCCCCTTTTGTTGCTCGTTTCCATCTCATTCCACGTTCTTTTCCACTCGGGAATCGCATTAACCTACTTTAGTAATCATGATACTTTTGGTTACGACCCCGCCCATTCTTCTGGCTCCGTAGGAGGCACTTCTCTCTAGAATAAAATCAACTTTTTATCAAATAGTTTTTTATCTTGCCTTTAGGCACCGCAAACATGGCATCAACAAAAACTAATGTGTCGTATCCCATTGACCATTAACAGTATGATATGAATCGTGGAATGCATGCTGAGATGCTGCTTGGATCACGATACAAAAGTGCGAACCCCTGGCCCAGATCACACTCTCTCTAGAACGTGTTAGATGTCTAGTGAACTATGATTTCAATTTCAAACACTCCTTTCATATTTACCGTTGAGTTATAGGGATATTTCAAAAGAATATGAATGGAAGTAGAGATGGAAGGAGAAGGAGAAAGAGGAGGCGAAGGGTCGAGGAGGAGGAGTGGTATAAGAAGAGACGACAACAAAGAAGAAGACAAAAAAACAAACAGATGAATAAATAAACTAGTGAGCAAATGAACAAACACACACTGGCAATAAACCTCTAGTTGCCGATAATATCGGCTAGTTATTATTTTCGTGGGTTTTTTGTTCCCCTGTTACATGCTCTGTTTGGTGTATCCCACATAATTATTTCAGAGACCCTGTAACAGTGTCGACTGAAAACAAATCACAATAATAAAAGGGCACAACTGTCAAGGCATATAATAATACACATGGATGACACAGCAGTATACTGTTTTATATCTGTTATTGTCATTGCTCTAGAATCTGCCAATGCTTATGTTGATGGTCAATGAGTGGAGGGGGCGGCTGCTTGAGGGGGGGGCGGAGGTAGACGAAATGAAAATAAATTAGAAGCACACAGCTGTGCGCTTCGCCTGTCAAAGTCAAGTTGAGGCATTTACTCCCTCACATTCTCTGACTTTTTCTTCCTTTCTCTCTCTCTCTGTTTGACCCTTGCCACATTTCTCTTTTTCTTTCAGTTCTCCTCCCCTCTCTCTTTACGGTGCCCCCTCCCCCTCCCTCCCTCTCTCTCTCTCTCTCTCTCTCTCCCTCTCTCTCTTTCTCTCCCTTTCTGCCACCAAATATGATTTTCCTCATCTGTTACTAATTTTTTTGTCTCTTCATGGCTCCCTTGTCTATCTCTAGACTATTGTATTCTCTCTAAGCCTCTCTTCTCATATCGTCTCCATCTTCTATACCTATATAGCACTATTTCTTTTCGTCTATCCCTTTTCTAGCCCCTCGCGCTCTCACCACCCCCTCTCATCTCTCTTTCTCTCTCTCTCTCTCTCTCTCTCTCTCTCTTTCTCTCTCTCCCACTCTCTCTCTCTCTCTCTCTCTCTCTCTCACTGCTTCCTAGTTGTTTTCCCGTCCTCCGCATCTCTCCTCAGCTCTCACTCCGATGGATGTTCAACTTGCTCAAAATAATTGGCTCTCTTCGTTCGCAGCTCTGTCTCTCGCTCTCTCTGGATTGCTCTGCTCTCAACAGTCAGAGCATTTATAGGGAAGTCGCCCCAGACCAGAGAAATAATATAGGCCGTGTTTATATTCATTTTCAGCAAACGTCAACAAAAGCCCACCTGCTGTTGGCAACATTTCAAATCATCGAATTTACATCTCCGCCCATCCTAGATCTGTGGAATCAATCCTGATCATCATTTCGGAATAAACTGGAATACGCGATGCGACGATGTATTTTTTTGTTCGCAAACTCCTCCTATCATCAGCAGCATTCTGTCACCCTGGAATGCCTATAGAGTATAGTTGATGAGTTACCCGGACGGCATAGCACTCTTCACAAATACAAACTCGTGTTCAACTGTGTTATCTTTAACTACATTTCTTCAATTGGATACCGTAACAATGGAATTGAACGCTGAACTAATTTTGACATTGTTTTCAGGAGTATTCTTCTTCAATCATGTACTGTCGTGTGACGATGTATGCTCAACGGAAGGACATAATTATAGCCCAATGGGTGATGTTCCGGAGAGGATGGAATTATTTCAGTATCATCCTGTTAAAGTGAGTCTAAATTATCTCGTCATGTTAATAAAATCAAGCGCTTTGGTATAGAATTATCATTATGTATACAATGGATACAATTTAGAATTGCATATTGTTTTTTATTCATCCTGACAGTCTCATATTATGTGTGTGTGTGTGTATAATTTTATCTTCAGTCTCTCTCTCTCTCTCTCTGTATGCATTGATCTATCTATCTACCTATATAATTATATCCATGCACCTATCTAACTACCTACATAATTATTCATATCAATCATTTTTCTGGCCTTATCCATGTCTGTCTGCGATATATAGTCACTAAATCATCTTGTCTGTCGAAGTAGATGGCAGCTAGTAGCTTCTGTTCACCTCTCTTCCTTGAATCATCTTTCTCTGCAAGGTATCATCCCTTGTATTTAACCCTCCAACCTAATGTCCTTGTTGCCTAATGATTCCAATCATGTTCGTTATGATATTATACTCCCTTATCAGTGGCACTGTCCTCATGTAACACACGGTGTAGTTTAAAGGTCACCTTCAGCAGTGACAACATTATCAATGAACATGAAATACCAAGCGATCTTGTTCATCAAGGTGTTTTTTTTTTTGCCTTGTTATGAATATGAATATATATAAAATTGTATATCGCATTGTATTGTACTCTGTATTTTCTATGTATGATGTATGTATAATGTATTCCATGTAATTCAGCTCTTGAGCTGCGATGTTACTTTAAAAAAGTACCCCCTCCCCCTTCAATAAATCAGCCATGATGATGATTTTGTTGTAGAACAATTTCAAACAACTACCAAAAAAGGGGAAAAGGGCATAAATATCAACTGTGTTAAGATTCGATAGGAGCTACGCAATAATAGATAATTACAATTGTTATCCATAACGTAAATGGCGTATCCACTACAGTACAGGGTACAACCCTCACATATAAAGGCCCAGAAATAAAGTCGCCCCCTCATTATCAATACTCCACTGAGCGCGGCATTGGGTACACATTATACTTATCGACTTAGTAAACATTTAGAAGCCGACAGTGTTTATAATAATTGTGAGTGATGTGCTATACATTAACTGCAAGTTAAAGAGAGATCTATCAGATGTATTTTTGTCGCTGACAGATACATGCATGCATTCCACGATCACTATATATTGATAAATGAAACCGTATGAAAATGAGTAACACCCCGATTACTCGAAGTTAGTCACAAAATGTGTGCTTTTGTGGATTTGCAGTTGATATCATTTTTTATAATCGTTGAATTACGAACTTGACAATACTAAAAAAGATGCTGTAGAAATATACTGGATCTATCTGAATTTGGATTACTATATACGCATGGTGATAACCATTCCGTCTTTTCTATACAGCTCTGAATAATAATGCCTTTTTATTTAAGAGAAAGGTGAAAGTATTTTTGACGAAGAGCGAATCTAAACAAACAAGTCAAACATCTTATGGAGTCATAACAAAGCCCATTGTACATTATCTTTCTTTGACTGTCAGATTGGTCATGTGCGATACGTAGAGATTGAGCCAGGCAGATATGTGCAGATGAAAACACTCGCAATGCATCCACCCATTTTTGGTGAGTACTGTCACAATTCTTATTTGGTTTGATTTGATATGATTTGATTTGATTCGCCAATTGGAAATATATTTACAATATGAAATACATAACCAGTGAAATACACTTTTTTTTTTTACAGAATAACCCATTAAAACGATTATCACTTTCTATGATGAAACTTGTCCGTGTCAATTTGAAGAAAATAAAGTCTTACGGCCAAATCATACTTAGTTATACCAGGAATATTATACTCACAATTGAATACCCATCACAATCAGTGCTAAATACGCCAAGTTTTAATTTATACTCAACATCGAACCGCATCTGATCTACTACTATTTGCTTTTCATTGATCTACTTTGGAAAATTTCTTGTAAAGCTTAGGCGTTAACATGACCCACCTAGATTCTCCGTAGCAAGTTCAATCGGAAATGGGTCTAAGCTTCGTCCAACCCTGACCTCTGTTAAAATATAGGCATTCCTTAATTTAGAATATTCGAAAAGGTACATGCAAACATAACATGCTCAGGTGACAATTGCTCTGCGGTCAATATCCTAAATAACCGAATTCTTGACTTCAGGCCATGACCAAACACTGTACCTAACGTTAACCCGAACATTAAACCTAACCTTGAACCAAATTTCTATTCCTTGACCGTTATACCATGTATCTGTGACGAAATAAAGCCTGGAGGATTAGTCTCCGGATCATAATATGACAGAGCGCTGCAAACCAATGTTACCCTTTGATATTAAGCGTACCCCAATGAATCATCCACAATAATCACGTTAACCCTTCTTACTGACGAGTTGGTGTAAGTTAATATATATATTTATATAGATACATTTAAATACTTACATATTTACGTGTGGAAGCCAAGGAGTTGAACCTACACATGCTAAAAGAGAAGGTCGAGTTTTGGAAAAGAAGACAAATAATTTGTGATCTTCTTTTATTCAGGATTTAAAGTTTTAAAAAATATGATGATAAATAGCTGATTTTTTTTTGCCAAACGTGCCGCCTGTTTGTGGATTAATATTCCTATAAACCCGTTTCTATTTGGAATGGACTTGATTTTTCCCAAAAAATTGAGTCAATTTCTACTTCGTCATTTTGATCATACCAAAACGTCACAGTATACATAAATTCATATAGTAACCTTTATTTTTGCTTCAAGACAATTTCGTCACAATATAGTCCCACGATTAATACTTGACTTTCTCTTTAAGGGACATAAATGGAATGTATTCCGTAGTGATTACAATTGAACTTTCAAACTTGAAAGGTCGTCAGCCCATTTAGAACAGGTGTAAGCTTGATTTCTGGTATAGAATCTAATCTCGAGAGAGAATAGCGCTAGAATGCACTATGAATATGATTGTATTTTTATCGTGCAGTATTAAAAGCAGGTCGTATAAATTAACCAGTAGAATGTCAGTAAACTTAGCCCCACCCCATTCCAGATCCCGTAAGGAAGCCGAAAAGAAGAAGAAAAAAAAAGGAAAAAACACCGGTCTACCTGCACATGCGTGTATGAACAAGCGACCATTTTACACAAAATGTTGTCATTATTAAGTAATTCAAACGTGTTTTTTTAATATTTATTTTGTTAGGGAGATGCGACGTATATTATGTATTTGGCCTTCTAGTGGACGTTTGAAATAATCTGTTAGAATTTAATTTTTCGTCTTACCCCGAACTCAAGCCCATGGTGTTACCTGTGCGAGTAAGGGGATATTGAGGGTGATATGTCATGGTATTATTCGCTATTGTGTGACAATAATATCAGCTTAATGTTGAAGGAAGAATAGAAGCATAAACTTGATAATAACAAAAAATGATATATAAATAAATTAACAAATGAATAAATAAATAAATAAATATAAAAACAATCAAACAAAATAATTATTGAAAAAACAACAGTGATGAAATAATCAACACGTGCTTTTCTGTTATTGAATGTTTATGATATAAATGATTTTAATATCGCTATATTTATGTTTATTGCAAGGTCCATGTCATGTAAATTTACATTCAATTATGACATACATTCTCATGAAACTCGTAACGCTAGTAGTTTTCATTTTCCTACAAATGTTTAAAAAATACAATTTTTTTCAAAGGGCCAGTTTTATGGAAAAATATCCCGTTTAATATGAAAAACTCTAATTCAATGAATATTTGTAAACGATTGTATAAATCCCATCTTTATCATTGTATTCAATCTCAAATTAAATGACGTAACGCTTCAGTAAATGCACTTTGTAATGTATTCCCCCTCCCCTTCCCTTCTCCTTCCCTTTTGTTTTCTTTTGTATTGGGGTTCAGGTTTTCTCTGTTTTTCTTTCTTTTTTTTCTATTCTCAACAATACAGTGTATACTTTTTAAGGGTTTGACGTTTACAAGGCTAATTGCCCTTTTTGTTAACCCCACATTCCCATAAAATTTTGTTTGCTCCTTCCCTTTGTATTTTTCTTGTATTCGATCTTTTATCTGTATATTATGACATATCATGTTTGTATGTTTAATTTTTTTTATGGAGAATGAAAATACATGAAATGAATGAGTGAATAAATTGAAATATAACTCAACTGCAATTAGCAGTTTGATTTCTTTGTCCAGCTACAAAGAAAGAAAATTGCTACATAAAAAAGATAAAATCACAAAAAGTCTCTGAGAATTCAGATCGAGGTGGGGATGGTGAAGTAGAAAGACAGATCTCATGAGACAAGAAGAATGTGATGCGTAGGTGAGATGCAGCAGAAAAGAAGAGAGCGACAATTAACACGAAATGCAAAAAAAGACAAATTTAACCCCCAAAAAAAAAAAAAAAAAAAAATGTAAGGAACAAAACGGAAGGAGTGATAAACTAAAAGAGTATAACAAGGAGAAACAATAAAGACGGATTCATACAAGATAGAGAGACAGAGATAAAGAAAAGGAGAGACAGAGTGAGAGAGAGAGAGAGAGAGAGGGGGAGGGAGGGAGAGGAAGAGAGGGAGAGGGAGGGAGAGAGGGAAAGAGAGAGAGAAAGAGAGAGAGATGGAGAAACAGGTGGGGAGAAGCGCAGGAAAAGGGATAAGAATTTGACAAAGAAATGACAGCGAAGAGGATAAATTATTCGATAAAGTGGTATGAATTAACCCTAATTATGTAGAACCGAACGTATTCAAAATGGAGCATGCATAATGTCCATTCTCGACTAAAAAAACATGTTTTTCCTCAGCCTGTCTATTTGATTGGACCACTTGAGTATAACAAGCCATAACAGTGAGAGAGATCTATCTGACAGATTGACTATATACAATAGAACGCACTTTTTCCATGGAAGTATGATGCGAACACATTCCATTGCCAATTTCATTTCCAGCCCTGATTATAGTTGGCAGCTGTAGTCAAGATAGTGCATCTTAAATCAATCGAGATTTAGAAATAAACTATAAATTCAGCAATCTTCTATGTTCAGACTTGTAAATCATGTCACGTTTATTTAGACAAAGTGAAGTGTACACGTACATGATGTACGTTTCATGATAAATATCTTACGACTGTTTTTGAGATGTGCAATAATTGATTGTGTTCACTGTGAAAGCATTTGCTTTCTTTTTAATCATAATAATTGTAACTTGCTCTTATCTTTAATAAGCAAAGTTTCTACGGACATCCCAGAAGACCGACGGCCTGCGAGACAACAGGCCACGAGACAAACAGCCCACATGACCGACATCCTATGAAACCAAAAACGTTGGTCTCGTGAACCCTTAACTGCACAAGGTTAAGAGTGTAATCCCTGATCACTTCTACCGTGCTCTTCCTTAAAGATATGTTCGCTTTATAAAAGGCGATTGCAAAGATTTTGGAGAATTCAACTGACAGAAAGGCAATTTCAATATCCTATTGTATATCCCGTAGAAATATTATTCGGATTGCGTAATACGTCATTATAATATTCGCACATAAGGTGACGCACGTACGAGGCTATTGACATTTGCCTTAGGTTGGTTTCTTGAAAGTCTTTGTGGGCGTTTGAATTCATAGTCTTATCTATTTATTTGTGTACAGAGTTTTGGTCTATATACTTATTTTATTTTTCATATTTATTTTTCAGATATTAACCCAAAGGGTATGTAACTATCATTTCTGATTTTCATATTGTTTATTTTCAGAAATACCAAACTTTTTAACTGACGGAGAATGTAACTACATTAAAAGAGTCGCTTCGGAGAGCGGACTCGAAACCAGTAAAACTGCCTTTAAAGGCTCTCTAACGAACAATGAAGGGCACTCGTTGATGTCACACGCTCATGTACACGGTTACAATGAGACATTTTGGAAGGAACAGATAGCACCTTGCGATACCGACAATGATTTCCTGCTCGATCAGGACGAAGCTTTACGATGTCTTCCTAATCTCCGTCGGCAGAACGTGACAGCCGCCATGTTGGATTTAATGATGGGGGATCTAGAGCTCGACTACGATTCGGACGCTCGGTTCGACGCGAAGGAAATGTGGCGTATATCGGAGGTGCCGAGCGTTGCCGAGGATATCCGACAATGGTTGGATAGATGGAGGAGAGAAGGGGAGGAAGGGAGAATGGTAAAGAAATGGAAAGGGAGGACAAGAGTCAGTGATCAGACTTGGATAAGCTCAAACACCGTCAGTGGACATCCTCTACAAAAGATTCAAAACAGGTATTATTAATATAACCAATGCCATGGCTTACTTCGAATCATCGGGTAATCGCGTCCGGTCGGGTGGTCGCGTTACACGACCTTTCGTGAAACGAACACGGAAGATGACGCGACCTTTCGTAGATTTGCCATAGGGTTTTCACAAAGTGTCGGGTAAATTGGACCAGATCATTTGTAGATCAGAGGAGTTTATTTTACCAACATTGCCCCCGAAATTTCGTGAATAACGGGGCATGTTTTCACAACAGGTCGGGTAACGCGACCACCCGACCCGACGCGATGACCCGATTATTCGAAGTAAGCCATAACCAATCATGTTAATAGTCAAGTCTAATGTTTGGAGTTAAAAAATAGATAAACACATTTTAGCACGATCTCGAAGAATTTCAAGAAGTCAACAATATAGGGTTATTTCAAAACACTATTGTTTGGTACATTAAAATCATGTCTTGCCTACAGAAATCGTATTTTGATTTTGTAATACGTCGTTTTCCTGTACATCTATTTCAATAAAAGATGCACAAAGCTATGGATATATCTTGAGGTTTTTTTTTTCTTTCTTTCTTTCTTTGTCTGTTTCTTTCTTTGCGATGTGTTTTCTGTAGAAGAAAAAAAAACACAAGCAGAAAAAGTTACCATTGAAGAAAAGTCAAGTATGAAGAGAATAATTTACGTATTTTATATATTGTAGACCCTATGCTAACGATGATGAGAATTTCCTCCAAATTCTATCTCTTTTTTGATGTATTTACTCTGCGTTCATTTTTTCCCGAATTCTCTTTCTCTCCTTTCCTTCTCTCTCTCTCTCTCTCTCCCTCTCATTCTGTCTTTTTCACTCTCTCCGATTTTTCAATCGTTGCCCTCTTTCCCTCTTTTTACATTCGACAATGTTCAGGATCATAGCACTTACAAGACTTTCTCCAGAAATTGTGCAGACGAGTGAATCGATGCAAGTTAGTGTCACATAAGTATCCATTATGCCGCCCACACAGTAATACACATTTATTTGAGAAGAATCAGAAGATAGTAAAGTATCACGAATAAAACTGGTCCGCATTCTACTGATTCAATTCAACCTGATCTTGGGTCTAAAATCACGTTATTGGGAAATTCACCTTGATATTAAGTTGAATTTAACAGAAGCAGAAAATGAGAGGAATAGCTCAATGAAAGTTTGAGCAAATTCTGATTAAAAATAAGAAAGTTATGAATTTTTGAAGTTGCGATCAATCAACCACAAATTAGCAACTCTGTGACGTATCTTGCGAGGCCCCCTCTCTTGTGCTCACAGATCATTTGCTCTGTACTAAAAATAACCAGAATTTTTTATTTTCAATCGTACATATGCGCCCTAATTATAAGTATTGAAAATATGTTTCTATACAACCCATGCATGGAAGAAAATCCTATTTAGTCATCAGCGTAATCAACACAACGAAGAAAATGAAAGTTACCTCACAGAGTTGCCAATTTGTGTTTGCTTAATTGCAAATTCAAAAATTCATAACTTTTTTAATTTTCAATCGGAATGTGCTCAAACTTTCACTGACCCGTTTCTCTCATTTTTTCTGATTCTATTCAAACGAACTTAATATCAGGGTATACTTCACCTTTAAAAAAAGAAAAAACTTCGACCTCAGACTTACTTCACACGATTTTGAACAATAGCCCAAACCCAGCGTCGGGTTTAAATTTTAGTCGAATACGGGCCAGTAGATTGCTTGTCGCTACCTGTAATTTGTAACTCTTTTGAAATTATAGCATGAATTTTCATGCTTATATTATATTGGCAAGTCAGATTAGCCAACTTAATTACAAATTAATCAATATCTTTCTTTTTTCTTTACATTTTCTACTTTTCTTGCGTGACTACACGTCCCCATATACATGAATGTATTATTCCTACAGAAGTATACTTGTATGCTTTAATTTCAAAGTATATTTGTAAATCAAAATGTGTTGTTTTCATCATAACTGACTCTAGTGTCAATCATTATGAAAACAACACATTTTGTTTCTAAATAGCATGGGAATTGATGGGAAGGGGTGGATGACCCCAAAAAATTTAAGTGACCTGGCACATCATCTGATCATATTCGGGTACCGAGGAGCATAACTCGTCTTGTGTATTTTTGATGACATTATGACGTTCTTACTTTAACAGCGTGTCAAACCTTTTGCAGCTCGTATCAAATTGTTCCATTATACTTTTGCTAAATAGAATATCTATATTATCATTATTACTCAGTTCCTTTCGGCTCAATGCCATAGCGACTGTGATTTTGTTGTGAACAATGTCCCTTTCATACCTAAAGTTAACATTGGAATCAGTTCGAGCTACAAGAAATTTTGGAGGACAATTCAAATAATGTCATTCTCATCCGGAACAAAGAAAGGAAGTGAATAGTCCCCAGTCTAGAATTTGGCTGAAATTGGTTTGACAAAATGCCAGGAATGCGACAGGCCTTTGGTGAGATTTGTTTTCTTCTTCTTCAAATCTACCCGTCGATTGTAGTTACAATCAGATTCTTTTTATTCACTGAATGGTCTTCATGCCTTGTTCAATTTGAAACGTCAAAATGAAATCGAAAATATTTTCACAAGAAAGATGGATGATAAAGGCCTGCACTATGTAACCTATCACGTCATAGAAATGGAGAAGAAGAGATATAGTTCATCCTTTGTTTATTTTCAGAAGGGAGTAGTCGAGAAATCCGAGGCTTGGAATAATTATCAAGGGTCAGATGTATCAACTGGAATTTGAACCGTACGCGCGGTTTCAAAAGAATCTGTTAAATATTTGGTGTTTATCCATAAATCAGATTGAAAAAAAGAAAGATTTGTATTCTTGATATGTCCAATACATGCCAAAAGGGTGTTTCTTACGTGGGAGGCTGTGTTTTTTAAAAGTCCTTTACAGAAATATATAGAGTAATAAGGGACCTTTCCGCGCGATAAACGTAAAACTAAATCAACATCTTGAACACTTTTGAAAATCAAACAAGATTTTACTATTCACTTTTAATAAGTACAATGATCATTGAAATTGGGGGGCGCGTGTCTTATTCACCGGGATACAGGAAGCACTAGGAAGAATCGTGATTATAAATTAGTATCAATCTGTGAAATTCAATAAAGTTGCAGAATATTTCGTACAATACCTGTATGATGATAAATTCTAATATAAACGGGGACACTGTATAGCTAACGTGATAGGGCGGGAAGGGAAAAGGGTCTGGATTAAATACACGTTCCTAACCAACGTAACAAACTTGAGTTAATGACACGTATTTGAATGAACCACGTATGTGACAGTTAATTAGGCCGGACCATGACCCATTTCATACATCTCATTAAACCATAGCGAGACAAGATGACATGCATTTTGTATGTTTTAATTATTCTATTTTCTATTGTATGTTTTGCCTTTACATAATATATGGTTCAATAAATTCAATTCAATTTTTAAAAAAAGAAGAGATTAACCCATTACATATATTTACTATCTGTTATATCAAAGCTGTACTCTCTAAAGTATAAAGGAGCGGAAGATCACTTTTTGAGGAGTCATAATTGTTTATGATTAATTTGTTTAGATTGTATATCCACATGAGTGGAATCCACTCTGGGGAAGCCTTATTAAACCATTACTTTTGAGTGAGTTCCAGTAAAATCTCGAGCGGATTCAACTCTTAAGGCAGTGACCCTGCAGCCCACCTTACACTATGCGATCCGACTACGATCTGATTTTGGAATAATTTGCAATACTAGAATTTTGATACGAACATTCAAACATGTAATATCTTAATGACCGAAGATCTTAATAGTCATATATATTTAAGAAAATCTAAATTACAAGTGATTTGATGCTTTCTTGAAAGCCAATCCATCTGGAAGTCTGTCTGGAAGAGTTCAGTGCACTAACATTCCGATTGTTAATGTTCTTATCATTATCTAGAAACTAAATCAGGAAGATGGTGTTTTATTGGATTTCCTATCTAATACAATTGCCATTTCTTCAAAAATCGGATCACAAAACAATCGTGTAGTGTGCGGTGGGCTTAAAGATAAAGCTGAGTTCTGGTCATGCGATTGCATTATGAAAGAAACGTTGTGGAATCGATCAGAAAAGGTTGATCATCTAGCATATAAGTATTTGTGTGTACTGCAAGGTTCTGGAATCATCAAAATGATAAGAAATTTGGCCCAGTCTTGGTAAAGTTACAAGCACTATACACAGAAAGATGTATATGGGACCACACGAACATGTGGCATAAAAATCCGTCCTGATTGTTATGATGTTACATGCCATATTTAGAATATTAAAGCATATGAAGAGCCATGCTTTTCAGGGAACATTTTTTCTCTGATGTTCTTCCACACACACTTGCATAATACAACGATAACGCTCACAAATTGTTTTTCACCTCTTCCCACAACTCAACCTTCTCTTTAACATGACCACTTCTAAGTGAGTCACATCCAGTCCTCTGCATTAGGATAGTATTTCGATGTAAGTATTTATTTAGAGTTGTCCTATTCGTGACCTATAATATTGGCTTAACTCCAACACCCCATCCTTTTTCAGGTAGTGCGGTACCGCCCAGGTGGGCATTACCACGCCCACTTCGACAGTAGTGAGGTGACGTCAGACTTGGATTGCAGACATACAGCTATTACTTTCAACCAATCAAAAGAGACCCCCTTCCGCGAAGAACGTTGTCGATATTGCAGGTTTGTCTGGGCGCGGGGAGAGACAATCCCCTTCCCCTTCCTCAATCCGACGGCAACTCGATTAATGACAAAAATGAATTGATGAGGTAATGTGAATAGGTAGCGCAGATGTCTGGGAATCCGTAGGTCCGGGTTCCGAAAATAAGTCAGTGCACGGTCAAGTTGTTTTCGGTAAATAATTAAACTTCAATGACCAAGACATTTTATTTTATTTTATTACAGTTCTTATAAGATTATAAGATCAATAGAAAATGCAATACAGACTGGCCTAGACATGAATTTATATTAGATATCGCCTCCATTCTAGTAGCAGGAAAATTATGTCCAATATGGAATAATTATGTGCAGTATGACATATAATAAACAGATGAAAATAACGCTCGTCGAATCTTGAAAAATTATATGCAGAACGTATTTTGTTTGACTGTTTGATAATTTGAAGAAGAGGGACGCTTAAAATTAATAATTTATTCGAAAAGCTTCTATGTCGGGCAAAATTCTGCCGCATTTCTGAAGTTATAGCAATGGTATATTATTAGGATAATGTGGGAGAGTATTGATTTATTCATTAAAATTTGTTTTTGTCATTTTTACAGGATGATTACAATACTGTATTATTTGAATGACGTAGATAAAGGAGGAGAGACGGCATTCCCTTTCGCCGACATGGATCCAGGCTCACCAGAGGTATACTTGGATTTATTCTTAGATGTCGGAAATCATTAGCTTCATCACGCAGAAGTTCGTTCGTTCGTGTCTCCTTAGATCAAGATTAATTTAAAGTTCCTAAATTAAGTTCTTCCATTGCCCGATGGCTGCGATGGCCGTCTCATTTACAAGGGCTAGGTATTCATCTGTGCAACCCGTTCCGCCGCACTGCAAGATATGGTCCATCGTCTGATCACATCATTAGTATTTCGAAGCTAGTAAATGCATATACTATCTTGATGAGGCTAAACTTTCATGCAGATATGTAAAAAAATAACTTTTAATTAACAAACATCACTAAGTATTATGCATTTTGCGTTCCGTATGTGTCTTTTCGTGCCACTACACTTAATTTTTGCTAAGCTACCCAAGGTTAACCAACTACACCAGGGACCCGTTTCACAAAGCCTTTCTTCAGTGACAAATGACAAAAATCAGTGACAAATCTGCTGCTAACCAATCAGAAGCAAGGATTTCCATAGCTTATAACAAAAACTGTCGTTTATCACTGTGTATACAAACGCGCAAAATATTCCCCGTAACATAATTTTCGAATGATTTTGCTTTCTACCCTCCCCTTACCCTCTTTGACCTTTGAACCCCAGTATGAGAGGAAACTTCAGTATGACTATACGGACTTGACTGATCATTGTCATGATAGCAGTCTAGTTGTCAAGGCGGAGCGCGGGAAAGCAATTATGTGGTATAACCATAACCTAGATCCTGAAACAGGTAACTATTCATATCATCATCTTACTCAGAGGGGCAAGGGGCCTTGTGCCCCCTCCCTAACTTTGCCGTATCCATGGTATAAATTGGCCTAATTTTGAGGGTTTGTCAATATATTTGTAACAAAATTAATTTTTAGTTTTATTTTACAAATAAATACCAAAAATTCCTTTTATCATTCAGTTACCAAGTCATTTATTATACAAATGAATATCGTAATGTGTAAAACTATCCGAAATCATTTGTTTACCAACTCACTTCCAGAATACTCCTTTACCTAAGTATATTGAACATGTTGACGCTTTCAAAAGTGATTACTGAAAGATTATGATGAACGAATTGTTTTGTGACAACCTTCGGATGAGGCCTCTAGCTTTACATACATCCAGCTTCCTGGCCTACATTTATGCTTTATTTCTCCAGCTTTCCACTTGAAAATAGTATATTAAAAAATGACCACAAAACAGATAATAATTTCCTAAAAACTCGTTCAAAGCAATCATTTTTTTGACAAATGTCATCAAATTATAACAAACGATGGGGAAATGGTCCAATTCATCATGACTACCAATTGTTCCTTCAATCAAAACCCATTTCAGCCCGATATATATCTTCTAAAACTAGGTTGGCTTGGGACAAGTAGAGGTCACTCGCTCCACGGAGGTTGTGAAGTCATTCGTGGGGTCAAATGGATAGCCAATAACTGGATCTCAGTTGATGACGTCTACGCCAGGTAACTATGCCACGACAATGAACCCTTCAATGCACTTTTTATGAAATATAAAATGCCGAGCTGATTGCAATGTTTACTGATACTTTAAACATATTATCTCTGTATCAACATATCAGGGGTCCAGGGGAATTAGGACTGTTTCCCGGCAGGAAGGAAATGAAAACATAACAGGATCCATAATTCAAATTCCGAGGTTAGCGGGAAATGAAAATAATGAGCTTAAGTTATAGCAAAAACAGATACTCTGATAATAATTCGAGCTCGTGACACTGGATATATCTTTGCAAAAAGTTTGTATGACTTTACTTGGTAACCATGGTAACTAACGATGTATTATTGACGTAATTTATGTAAATGGCGTCTGGTTTTGTTCCTGATCACTCTCTCGCTCTCTCTCTTTCTTTCTGTTTGCCTCTTTTCTTTTTCTCTCCATGTATCTTATCTAAATTTCCTGTCTCCCTTCTCTTTCACTCTCTCTTTAACTCTCATTTTCTCGGTCTCACTCATTCCTCCATATCCCTTCTCTCTCTCTCTCTCTCTCTCTCTCTCTCTTCCTCTCCACATCCCCCCCCCCTCTCTCTCTCTCTCTCTCTCTCTCTGAATCTATATCCCCGTGCCTTTATCATGTTTATTATTTTATTTCCAGACAGCAACGATACATGGACAAACTGAGACCATTTCTTCGGGCAACACCATCCCATCCCAACCCAAGGGCACAAGGGCACAAAAGAACGGAAATGACTCGAGATAAATCACAATCTATTTCAAAGTTAGAGAAGAACACTAATAGTTCCTCATATAGTTCGAGAAAAGACGCAAACGACAAACAAGAGCCAGTAGAGCCTATATGTACTCAGCAAATGTATGACGAGACGTAGATAAGAGCTCATGATTTTTTGTTTCAAACTTTAGAAGTAACAAGACAAAACTTGCTTATTTTCTCAAAATAAATGGCAATGTCTCCACAACTCTGAACTGCTGCAATTTTCACCCACATACGAGTAGTCGATTACAAAGGGATTTCCGAGGTACAAAATAATCCATAACCCAGACGTAATGTGATTTAAATAGCATTTAGATTTCCTTTGTTTATAGTCCCTTGCCAGAATATTCGACGGTGAATTTCAAGGGGACAGTGAATGGTATTTCATATTTCATATATAACTGCACTGTTTCAGTGGCGTAGTGATGGAGCCATTCTCTGGAGGGGGCACTGACCTTCAACTGGGGTGCGTGTTCGAGAGACAGAGAGAGAGAAAGACCCCCAATGTCCCTCTCTTCCCTTTTCCCCTGCTTATCCTACCACACCCTTTTTTTTTGGGGGGGGGAGCATTCCATGGGGAGGACAGAGCCATGTTTACACAGCGCTTGGCCCCATTTGGCCCCGGAACACAAGGGTTTGCGATCAATTTTAAATTTGATATAACGATTCTGATTGGTTAATTGTCAGCCTTATTAACGATATGTACATGAAAAGATGATCTTGATTGGCCATTACCATTATTCATGATTGATTGCAAACATTTGTGTTACGGGGCCTTGGTTTAGTTGGTCACACAACACGGCGTATAGTCTCTCGTTTTATACTTGCCCAACAAAGCTGTACTTGCCATATTGTAACCAAGTAGAACCTGGTTGGCCAAACTGTCCCAATTACTCGTGGCACTTGGAGAGGGGGCACGAACCGCCATGACTACACCAGTATACCTTCTTTACACCATGCGTTTTTTTTTCTTCTTCTGTTCAAGGTAAAGGTGATACCAGCTTTAATTGGTTGTTGGTGATTGTGTAACGTAACCAACCCATTTGATATTTTGTCTCCAACTAACTGGATGATACACATTTTGATTCGAACAAAAATCTCGAAATAGAGAGAGAGAAATTACTTCTGATAATTCTCTAGAAGAATACAAAATTCAAATGGAAGCATTGAATGTGTAAAATTCGATTAAAAAATCACCAAGATAAAGTGATTTCGAGAAGAAAAAAAAATGAAATATTTATTTTAAGGCTTTGAAATAATCTCAAAAATTAGTGCAATGCTTACGAGACAGCAAAAGCAGAGTAGACTTGTAACCTGGACAAACTCTTGATATTATTACCTGTATGAAATATTCCAATGAAATATTTTAGGTGAGCAAAATGAATGTCAGCAATACAAGCTGTTTGAGGTTAAAAGTACCTTCCCCCTGTAAGCTAGTATTCTCCCTTTCGAATATCACTAGTACGGTATAATCGGAAAACTTATTCAGACATGGCATTTTTGTGATTTTTTTTTTTTAACTTTCATCTTCATTTTATGAGCACAATCAAGTTTGTAAATAATCACATAAAGATCGTGCTTAATTTAATTTTCCATTTAATTATCAGTCGTAATTAGCTAAAATCAAATTGATTTATTACAGAGAACAAATATATTTATGATGAATAATTTGATGATGTTTGATGTCAATCTTGCTAGTTTATTTATTTTCAACGAATCGAACAATATTCGAAATATTCAAAGATTGAATAGAGAGGTGGCGCGATAACATAGTGATGAGTAAGTAGAACATCCCATTATTTTTTAGAAGAGGGGAGAAAGGTAGAGAGAGAGAGAGGTGGAGAGAAATAGAGAGAGAGAGAGAGGGGGAGAGGGATAGAGGAGAGAGAAAGAGAGATAAGGGAAAGAGAGAGAGAGAGAGAGGGAGAGAGAAAGGGAGAGAGAGAATGGTAGAGAGAGAGAGAGAGGGGATGAGAGAGAGAGTGAGAAAGAGAGAGAAAGGTAGAGAGAGAGGGAGAGAGAAAGGGAGAGAGAGAGAGAAAGGGAGAGAGAGGGAGAAAGGGAGAGAAAGGTAGAGAGACAGGGGAGGGAAAGGGGGAGAGAAAGAGAGAGAGAGAGGGAGAGAGAGGGGGGAGAAAGAGAAAGAAAGGTAGAGAGAGAGAGAGAGAAACGGAGCGAGAGAGAGAGAGAGAGAGAGAGAGGGGGAGAGAAATAGAGAGGGGAAGTGGTAGGAGGGGGTATTGTAATGGTCAAAATATTCATTTTAAAATGGATCGGGTGGATGTGGCAGACTTCAGAAGAAGAAAAATCACATTTGCCAAGAGGTGGCGCCATTTCTTCCTGATTAATGGTGATACATGTATTCTCGAGTTGGCTTCATCTTAAATAGACTATCCCATTCATGCCATCGCGACCGACACCAGACCGACAACACAACGAGCATAACTGCTTAAACAGCGGAGCGCCAGGCGTGTCAAGGTATGACAGACATGATTACTATAAAAGAACCCACTATAGCATTACATTACCCGCAATGGCCCAAGGTTTGGTCGGTTTTTAGTCGGATTGGATTCATTTTTTAAGTCAAGTTTGAAATGGTTTGTAGAAATGAATAACAGGAAATCAAGATCAGAAATCATAGTGGAAGAAAGGTTATTGACTTTTTAATGATAACCCTTTATGTTCAAAGAAAATGATGGCTTGATAGTACTATTATAATATCATGTACATATTCCAAGTCTATTGATGTTTCAATAAACAAATAGAAGGTTTGTTAAGGTAAAGATAAAAACAAAATATATCTGTAAACTTTCTATTTTTTGTTTTATTTTTTTATCTTATCATAACTGTCCCCTGAAAAGGCATGACCTTAAAAAGTACTCAATATGACGAAAATTATCTGACAAGTTTGGAACATAAAAATACCAATTGTGAAAACAAACAAAGAAACAAGATATCCCAAAATTTACATACATATCAAAATGTGCATTGACAAACTGCAATTTTCCATTGCACTCATCAAAGCACGATCGCAAAGACTTTCAAGAAATCAACTGAAGGGTATTTTTAATACCCTATTGTATATCCCATATACCTCATGTTCCGATTATGTAATATGCAATGATAATACTATTTAGGAAAAAATAATTTGTACTGTTTAAGTTTATCACTAAAGGATGTACAAGAAAGAATTGTGTTATGTATATGAACAAAATTATGTGGAAAATAAATGAACTTGAACTTGAACTTGATGTTTACACTTTTCAACAGACGAAGGACAACTTACAAATAAAACGAACACGATCGCGAAGACTTTCTAGAAATCAAGCCCAGGGCGATTCTAGTATCCTACTGTACATCCTCTATCAAATCTATTTTTAGAATTTCTCAATTTCTCCTATTGAAATTTATTAATTCGGATGGTCATATCTCAGCCAATACTTGACATATTCAATTGGTTTTCAACATACGGACATTATTTTTGATGCTCTTTCAGAAAATGAAGTTCAAATTGAGAAACTCTAAAAACAGTTTTTTGATGACGTCACACTTGACCACTCTTTAGAGATCATGTTCGGATTAAATAAGATGTCATTGTAATGTTTGCTAATTCAAAAAATGATGGACATTTTTCCAAAGTATTTGCCATTCCGTTTTGAGATTTGATTTGATTTTGATTTTGATTTATTTAGGAATCGCTCATGGGTTGGATTGCCCTTGTCAGCTGATGGTGGTCTTTTTTTGTCTTCAAAGGGGTCCGAGCCACATGATAAAAAGAAACATAATTATAAACAAACAACTATACTAATAATAAGCAATCAAAATATATAAATCATGTGCAAAAGAACAATGTAGCTGTCATATTACAGCATAGCAACAACAAAAAGAAGAGATAACCGAAACTAAACAAAGTAAAACTGGTTAATGGAAGCGAACAACAAATCAAAATAAACCAAATGTAAGGTACATATAAACCAGAACCACAAATCACCCTGGTATCGTTTTGCTCGGTAATGTTTAACGATAACATTTACCAGTATATACCTCTCTTTAGAAATCTAGCCATCTGATTGGTCGAAATTGGAGTCGTGATTTTAGCCCTGCCCGCCTACCAGTCAATAGTCCTTTTTAAGCCCTCATTCCCGCCTACTTGTCAACAGTCTTTTTAAAAATGCCCTCATGCCCCGGTTAACTGGCCGCATAAATACATTTTGGCGAGATGATGATCAATTACAAGACTTGATTAATTCTGCGGACAGCAAGAACACCAAAAATTCCGTAAAATTCTCCGTAAAATATATCCAAAGACTAGATGGTCTACCTGCAAGTTATCAACACAGACCTCGATAGCGTAAACACACTGCCGAATTAGGAAGTTTGATGGTGATTTTTAAATGTGAGAACCCCGTGATTGGTATATGTCGCCCATGTATTCTTTGACTCTTTTTTTACAGTATACACAAGTACTGACTGCTTTAGTATTCGAGGAATAGTTGACTTTACAGGCTCTCGGGGACGTTACACCCTGCCATCACCCCTCGGCACGCCTCGGGGTGATATAGCAGGATGTAACGTCCCCTTAAACTTGATAAAAACAACTATGCCTCTCATAGCAGTCATTATTTCTATACTATAACCTGACAAATTGACATTATAATTCAATGTGTCCTTTTGGAAGTTCATCTCTTTCAGTCTTGTCAGTAGATGGCGTGGTCTCAATTGTTTCATCTGTAGAGATTACGTTGTCGTTTGCAAGATCGTTGATGTTATCGTTGTTGGACTCTTTCTTCCCTTCGTCTATTCCTTCATCATCTACTTCACTGTCGATGTCGTCTTCTTCCTTACTGTGGTTCTCATCGACGTCCGTTTCGCGGGCCGTTTCGTTTTCTGATTCAACGATTTCATCATCTTCATTTGGTTGCAATTGACGCGCGTGAAATTCCATTTGCCTACAAATAATTAACGAAAGAAACTGACAAATTTGGGTATAAAGCTCCTTAACATTAAATAGCTACTTGCTCTATTTTTGCAATTTTCTTAATCAGACCTAACGTTTAAACGAATTCACCCATCCGAGAATGAAAGTTAAAAACTTGATTGCTGTTGGTATATATTTTATGATATTTATTGACCATGTTGACGGTTTTTATGAAAATCTTGAACAATAAAGAGTGTCCAGTTTTGGGGTTTTTTTTTGCTGAGTGTATAATTATTAGCAAATATACCTTACAGTTTATCATTCATGCAACTTCATATGATTTCAAGTTTTGGAGATATGCTTATAAATTTATATAAAAAATCAATAACTTTTATTTCACTTTTGCAATGTAAAGGTGTGATTACTTCCATCCAGCTTTCAAATTATGGTTTGGATCACATGGTATGGAGATCAGAATGACTAGAGACTCAACTTTCTATTTCCTTTTTTTTCTTCAGTAAATAGAAATGTTATGAACAAGCTAGCACAATACATGCATACTAGTTACAAATTAATCCAATTTCATACGATTTCAAACTTTTGAGACTGCTTCTAACTTTTAATAAATAATTCCACTTTACCTTTCATACACATCATCGACGGTGATCCAATTATTTGCGATCCATTTTGTTCCCTTTGTGACGTCACATCCACCATGAAGGGCATGTGTATTTAGAGACGACATCCAACCTACTCATTGACAGTGGGGGGTATGATGGTTAGTAAAGCAGAATGTTATACAATTATTTACAATCACTCGCGTTTTATAA
This sequence comes from Mesocentrotus franciscanus, assembly GCA_037976565.1. NCBI lineage: Eukaryota > Metazoa > Echinodermata > Echinoidea > Camarodonta > Strongylocentrotidae > Mesocentrotus > Mesocentrotus franciscanus. The sequence goes on along the minus strand of CP137677.1, from coordinate 30,998,204 downwards.
TCGAGCCTTACAGAGGATTTTTGCAGGATTGCAGGAATGCTGAGTGTTGAGGTTATGGCCTGAATTGCATCAGGCTTTTTTACAGACTTCAAATGAGACTCCTTTATAACATTACGTCTTCATCTATCAGGCTAAATGAGTAAAACAAAATCGGTATGTCTCTTCAGGCCCCTTCCAAGCCATAGGCAACAAACCCTGCTCAAGAATTGCAATTATTAACTTTTTTTATATGACAAGATATTTGTTTGTTTTGACGGACAGATCAGGATCGCAACTACTTTCGAGAAAAAAACCTCAAGGGGCAATTTCAATACCCCATTGTATATCCCATATAAATCATGTTCGAACTACGTTATACGTCACTGTAATGAACGGGGCTATCGAACTTACCTTAAGTTAATTGTTTGAAAGTAGTTGCGTTCGTGTTACCATGTTTACAGACAGTCAAACAAAAAGCATACAAAAGAATCTAAGGTTGGTATTATAACAGTACGTCTCTAAAACACTGCTCGACCTCGTCTGCTTGACAATTTAAACCCAGACGGAGATAGTCTTATTAACATACTAGTTACAAAAAGGCTATTACCTGTTTCTTCGTCGATGTAATGATTATACCACATGATTGCCTTCCCATACTCCGGTTTGACGTTCAAATTTTTATAGCAATTGTGTGTCAAGTCAGCGTAATCATAATCCAAGGTATCGATGTACTGGATATAAAAAATATATAAAAAAAAAATAATAATAATAGCTAGTTCTTATATAGCGCTTTTCAGGACCGAAGGCCCTCTCAAAGCGCTTTACAGATATATATATATTATTACCCCGGTCATCGGATTCAGGCTTACCCGCACACAATGTAAGCACATTCTCCACGCCCTGGGGAGCATTCTAGCCAGGCGTCATTTTTACAAGCGCACACTTGCTAATCTAAGCACATTAGCTTTCGCATCCTACCGGGTACCCACTTAACACCTGGGTGGAGAGTGGCAAATGTAGATCAATGTCTTGCCAAAGGACATTAGTGCCGCGGTGGGACTTGAACCGCGGACCTTGTGATCCACAGTCCGGTGACATATCCACTCGTCCACGACACCTCTACAAATTGCATAACGTTAGCGTAGACATCTCTTTTCACATCAAAAAAATGGAATTGTTTCCAATTCATTTTTAATTTAAAGCCACACTGTACTGGAAGCACTACTGTAGTAATCCCCCCTAGCGCCATCTCAGGCCAGCTGTAGCAGTATGGTCCAGTAACTTGCTAGGCTGTTGGTTCTGGCATCAAGTCCTCTGTCTGCGAAGTGGAAATTACGTATTGGGTTTCACCCTATTGGCAAGTTGACCATGAGATGGTGCTGTGCAGTAAACAGTGCGCTAGGGCAGAAAGTTAATCAGTTAAGTATCGCTTTAAAACAACATTTATTTTCTTCCATTTCATTTATATAAACAAATTATCAAGTAATCAATGTATTCAAACATAAAGACAAACAATTTCAAGAGCATTTAAGTTTTAACACAAGGAAGGAGGCGTGAACTCTTTAAAAAATACTTTGTGTTAGGTACTCCTTAAATACACGATAGCAAAGAAAGAAAAGTTAACCTAAGGCGATTTTAGTAGACTTCAGTAAAGTTTTGGGAAATTGCTAATAGGCCTTAAACGTTAAAACGTGGAGGGAGCACATTGACACTTCAAATTCTGTACAGAGCAAAGAAAAAACAGCACGTTTTGGGGGATCCCCTTTTATTCATTTTTGCCATTAATTTATCGATTAAAAATATTATTCGCGGTTTGTGGACCGAATTTCATATTCTTTGACAAGGGATGCTTACATGTGGCTTCAGTCATATACAAAGTAGAAGAAAATACTGGATAATTTTACTACAAAGGTCTATTAAACTCAAATCGACAATTAACTTTTGTTCCACTTTCAATAGGTTTGTCAGTTGGGCTGTTGAGTAATTTATTCTTGGCATACTAAGAGTTCCGTACGTGTATCGAATGGGGGGGATTTATATTGTATACCCCTTTCCAAGTTTGTTTGTTTGTTTGTTTTATTTATTCACCATGTAAAATAATTGTTTACAGATAATAAAATTCAGGGGGTTACATCGAGATATAATACATATTAGGAACAATGTATAAACATAAAAAGTTTGAAGCGCAACGTCCCTAAGATAACATAGCTGATAATTACTAGGTTGAGGTAGAACATTGGAAGTCGTGGGTGGAAGCGACCACCCCCCCCCCCGGGATTTCCACCCATGACAACTACTTTGCAGGCACAAACCCTTGTCATTCGCTACGCGAAACATTGTCTGCACAGTGAGACTAGGCTGACAGCATACTGCATAGGCTCTGACACAGCCAATGGACTGACAGAGATAGGCTCTGCTCAAGGTTTTAAGAATTAAGCCCCATGTTCCTCCGTACCGCACCCCACCCCTCCTCTATCTTTTATCCTCCCCCCCCCCAAGACTATCTGTATGATACCACAGTTTACCACAGAGACAAGAAATTTGAATACTTTACTCCTTTAGAAACATTCTCAAATTCAGCCAAAGGGAACGCTGTTTCTCCTCCACCTTCCACATTTTGTAGATAATACAAAATGGTGATATATCTGGGGAAAAAATCATTACAACAACCTCATTATCAATGTTATTAACTTGAATCAATAATGTGAAATCGTTTTTTCTCGATCGAGACTAAGAATGCCCAAGCTATATTCTGTAGTTTGTAGTTTGCGGAGAAGGCATAATTGTAAATATGTTTGTTTGCCTTATCTTATTACATTTAAACTTAACTTGTAAGTGCTCTGATATTTGTAGGATTATTTACACGTACTTGAGGCTACTACAGGTGTTAAATATTACTCGGTGTAAACTGTTTCGGGTGTTAAAGGTACAACCGTTTACAGATTGAAAGTAATCACAACTTGCACACCTTACATTAAAGAGTGCAATCGAACAGTGCAAAACTAAAAATCTAAAGTCAAACAAGTCAGGCTTAGTTGAAAATATTGGAAAGGCGTTTAAGAACCACATTGCATCAACAGCCGGTATCAAGCATAAAAATCAATAGATACAATGAATACATGAATAATTATAATACTATTATCGTAGCAGTGTTATTACATGTGTAGGCGTTCATGAATCAGTGGATAAAGAAGCAACGCGGCTCTAAACTAGTTTTTATCGGCTATAATTATGTCGTTTGTCCAAAGGTTAAAAAATCCGAAGATTCCTTAAACCGGAGGTTCATATAATTCCGAAGGCTCGCATTTCCGAAGATGAAATAGCAGTGTTCATAAGTCCGAATATGAATTAGGGTTCGTAATTCCGAAAATGAAATAGAGTTCATGTTTCTGAAAATGACGTAGAACCCTGTATACCTTTTTTCGGAATTATGAACCTTCGGACTAATAAACCGTCTTTCCCTTTCGGACTTATGCACGTTCGGAAAAACGAACTTTCGGAATAACGCAACAGATGTTCGGAATTATGAACTCTATTTTAGTTTCCGAAGTATGAACCCCCTTGGTACAGAAAATGTGTGTTCCGGAATTACGAACCTTCTGAAAAACGAGTGCCTCCCTTTTATCAATGAAATATAGTTTTATTTGATATAGGCCTACCTGCAAATTCTAAAATGTGAATTTGAGCTTTGGCGAGTGTGATCGCAGGGTATATCCGCCTGTATCTTTTCACTATCCCAATGTGCATGATAGTGCCCACCAGGGTAATAACGAACTACCTGGAATAAAAAAATAAGATAACAAATTAATAACAATAACAATAATGATAATAATATGATATATGGAAGTGTCATACCTTGCAAACTACCTATCCAACCCCTCTGATATCCTGACGAGTATATCCCTCGATCATGGTAAAAGTTAAGCAATCTACTCTTCCAGCAGACAAGCCTCAGCCATACTGGAGCAACATCAAGAATGACACTGCCATTTGGTGATAGAGAGAAAACGAAAATCAAATGTTTCTTTCAATAGAAATTACAAGAACAACTCCGAGCCAACAACTCCATGGGCATCATGAAAAGCAGTCACATGATCAGCAGTTTGTGGACTTACATGACACCCACAATTGGCTAAAGTCGGCCGGTCTCATAGGTGAAACTAAGGGCTTCATCTTTGCCATACAAGACAAGGTGGTAAGAACCCGTGCATATGAATAACCAGTTCTCAAAGTGGACAATGATGACACCTGCAGGCTGTCTGAGAGAGAACCAGAAACACTAGTCATGCCTTTGGTGCCAAGATGTCCGACTTTTGCTCAGGAGTATATCACACGACACGACAATATTGCCAAACTTATCCAGTGGACATTGCTGAGTGATCATGGGTATATGTCATCATTGTCATGTAATCATCCATGAGAACACCAACCGCAGCCGATCACCCAAGGTTAATGCATCGTCGTAAGGGACAGAAAGAAGAAGAGGCAGAAGAAGAAGACGAATATATAATTGGTCTTTAAAAAAAAAATCATATTTTGAATATGATAACATTTGAAGCACGATCCTTTGCATCGGACATCTCTCATATCTTCCATACTGACATAAACAAGATGAGCAAGTGAACAAATTACAATTCATCACCCTCTTTAACAATGGAATACTATGCAAAACTCATGCACCTCGTTTTTAACTGCTTGAAGTCATATGAGATTTAAGTATTACGACACACACACGCACCCAAAAATGCCCACAAACGCGCACACTGGAAATATCAAATGAATGTTTAAAACAATAAAGAAGGAAGAAAACAGACAGTAAATGATAAATACGCTTCACCAGTTTGGTTGGAAATGTATAATTACAGAGAAAAGTCGAAGTATAAGGGTGAAGACTTTGCATTTGTCTGAACTAGATTAAAAATATGAAGTCTAATCCCGCCTAGTGAATATTTTCGGTTCGGTACTTTTCTTTATTGTTTTTTCTAAAGTAATGACGTGCAATTCTTTTACAGTTTGCTGTTTAAAGGCCGAATGATGATTTAATGATTCTTGCATTATTTAACAGTTAACCTCAGACTGCAGTTTATCGTTTTTTTTTAAAGGAGTGAAGAAAAAAAGAACCGAACTAATTCCCAATACTTTCATCATGCAGAAAATGAGAAGCAAGAGAAATACCGATACATCCGCCCAGTGCCGTAAGAAAAAGAAGAAACAAAAATCAAGATATATATCAAACCTGGAGGCTTTCACTCGAAAATATAATATTTCGATCAAGTTTCGTGAGCGCTGTTACCCTATCAGAAAGCGAAAAATGAGGGGGGAAAAAAATCGTTGCTTTTAAAATGAAGGATTTTATTGTATTGTATGAATGTGAATACATGTACAGGTTTGGGAGGTAGGCAGTTTTGGAGGTGGGTCGATTGCAAGATAGGACGTTATAATAGGGATGTAGGACGAAGAACCAATGAGGCGTAGGACCTATTGGAAATACTGTTAATAATACGACAGTCTCCTGCACGTAGGAAAGATCGCCCCACATCAATATTTATCTCCGTGTTGGGGATGTACGTGTATGCACAGTCGGGCCTATCATCTTACACGATTTGATCGTAAAGAGTTAAAAATCAGATTAAAAGTCAACAAAGAGATATTATTTGGAAAGGCGGATATGATTTGAGGATCTGCGCCCGGCAATTTCAAATCCCCAAAACGCAACGATAGCTTGAATTACCTATCTCGGATTTTCAGTATGGTAGGATCTGTAGAAATTCCCCAAGTAATCCAAGCTTGCTCGCTGATTCGACCGCGTCCCCTTCCTGTAACTTCGGGCAACTCGCCTCCTCGCCAGCGGGAAAGCCATTCCTCGATCTCAATGGTCTTGTTCTCTAGATGGATCAACCAGAGTTCTTTTGCATCAATGAACCCATTGGAGTTCAGGTCCAGCCTCAGCTGCATGTACAAAGCGGCCAGGATAGCTGGGGGAACGATGTCTCCTTCCTGGAGCCCTGGAAGACAGTGTAGTACTTCTGTGAAGTCTAGTATCTCGTCGGTGTTGTTGTCGCACTCGGCGAACTTCTGCTCCCATTCTGTGGCGTTATAAATGACCTTGGTTTCATCGATACCGCTTTGAGATAAGTTCATGGGCAATGTTGTACTGGTGAATAGTCCAGCATTTAGGGCTAGCTCTTTGATCCTTTCGCATTCCTCTGGTGTTAGGAAATTTGAAATTTCTAGTGGGAAGAGAAAATAATAATGATGGTAAATTGGTAATAATAATAATATACACGTCTGTAAAGCGCTTAGAATTACATTTCGATGCGTTTTACATTGAAATCATGGTTACCCCGGTCATTAATTTCAATTGCTATTCTTAACTCAATACTGCACACGCTCCGCTCCCTAGGAAGTATTCCGGCCAATCGCCATTTTATAAGTGCACATGTGCCAATCCAACTACATTAATGTTCGCATCCTACCGGGTACCCATTTAACACATGGGTGGAGAGAAGTAAATGACATAAGCACCGTGCAGGAGATCGAACCCAAGACCATTACATCTTCATTCAAGTGTTTCAACCACTCGACTACTAAAGCTTCACTGAAAATATCAATGCTTTACGGAATTGATTCATGACAGTAAGCAAATAATTACCTTTGGTGAAGGTGATGGGACAAACTATCACTTCCGATGCGATCTGGATGTAGCTATCTTTCCGAAGCGAAGCTGAGGAAAGATAGCGTATACATTCAGATCTCCGAGGAAGTGATAGTTTGCCATCGCCTGAAACCAAAAGGTGATTATTTGCTTTATATTCCACATCGGAAACATTTCATTTCTTCCGTCATTTTAGAGCAACAAGTCATCAATTGACAGCTAGCTAGCAAGTGACGGTGTACGATACGTACAGTGTATGCAGTATGGTGGCGTGAACATAGCTCGCGCGTGACCAAAGTTCGCGTACTAACACTAAAAGCGCTTAAAGAGGAGAGCAATACGCAACGCACTTTCACTGAAGATAGTAGTACTATCTGGACAGTGTAACGAACTTTTCTTCTCCCATCAATGATGGGCGAACTATCTTTCATCACGTGATTTCCTTTTGACCAATCGTAGAGCAAGATTCTTATTATGTGGAATACAATAGTTACATACATGTATAGCAAATGGATGGCACACTAAGAGAAGCTGGAAACAAAATATATACTAGCATTCCACTGCGTCTCATATTTGGATGGAATTTCCACTTTAAAGATAAAGTTGAGTTCTGGTCATGCGATTGCATTGTGAAAGGAACAGTGTGGAATCGATCAGAAAAGGCTGATCATCTAGCATACCAGTATTGGTGTGTACTGCAAGGTTCTGGAATCATCAAAATTATAAGAAATTTGGCCCAGTCTTGGTAAAGTTACAAGCACTGTACACAGAAAATAAGATGTATATGGGACTACACGAACATGTGGCATAAAAAATCTGTCCCGATTTTTATGCTGTTACATGCCATATTTAGAATATTAAGGCATTTAAAGAGCCATGCTTTTCAGGAAACATTTTTAATCTGATGTTCTTCCACACTTGCATAATAACAATGATATTACGCTCACAAATTATTTTTCACCTCTTCCCAGAACTCGACCTTTTAAATCTCATGAGAAATCAACATCAAGTGGATAATGTATCCTGTTGACCCATCGGGTCACTGAATGGTCTCACTCCCATTGGCTTGATACAATGAGGTTTCATCCGGCTCCCGATAGCAATGGTATGGTTTGTGCTCATTATTACTAGGAATTCACGATGAAATGCCAATTTTACTGGCGTGACCCGTGTGATGCAGTGGGGCCGGGGGGGGGGAAGAAGTGAAGATTCGGACAGAGAATAGAGACAGGTCAGCTTACATCAAGATACCTGAAGATAATTTTAAAATATAATCATACAACGCATCTGATTGTTAGGAGATTCCACGGGTTCCACAAGAAATGAATACCAACTATAAAAATATTGATATTGAAATGCAAATTAAAAAAAAAAAGAGAGCAATATTGTTTTGGTATTGAAAGTATGATGTAAGGCATCATTTACCGCTTAATTGCAGTAATAAATAACGAAGAAATAACTACCCATTTGGCAAAAATGATTCCATGGAAGAAGCTATGTATGATCGAGCTACAAAGAAAAGGAAAAACAAAAATAATATAATGATATTTTATGCTTAAGCACTAAAATCTGGCTTGCACTAAATAGAGACATGATATTATTTTTTGTTGTTGAAAGGCTTACATAAAGGGCGTGTCTCCTCTATTAGATTTTTTTAAATTTGAATTCCCATGACGGTTTTGTTTTGTTTTCAGTCATGAATAAACAAATATTTTACTTTCCTATGGTACAAGAGTTAAATTTATCTGGGTGTTATTACCGAAAGCTGGTGGTTTGACGGCAATGGTTTTCAGCTGGACATATCTTCCCGGAGAAATTTCGACATATCTTATGTGTCCAACCTAAATAGCATGAGAGATAAAGACACGTAAAATAATATGTAATGCAAACAAGCTAATACATCTTCACATACTAAATTTATTATTCTTTTTGGTATGTAAAATTTTCTGACATACAATTACTATCTTTATCATCATCACGGTAATCTTTACGAATATTGTTGTTGTTTTGTTGTTGTTGTTTCTGTTATTATAATGATATTCTTAATTTGTATCATTTTATTTATCTATTAATTAATCATTTATTTATTTATTTATTCATTAATTCATTTATGCATGGTTGATCAAATTACGTGGTATGATCAACGTGAGCTTAAACAAATAATAGCAGTAGACTTTATAAAGGAACATAATAAAAGGAACATACATAATACATTTACAGTAGTAGCGCATGGAGAAACACGCAGAGGTTTGGCAATATAACTCTAAGGCTTAAAACCTTGCCACACCTTACCATTCCATTTCTTCAAATAGTACAAAACGAAGGTTTATTGCGGATGTCCAACATTTTATTTTAGAGGATAAAGTTACCTTGAATAAAATCAATTTCTTATTTGGATTTTATGGAAACGTTGGATTTCAATTTAATTTTATTATTTTATATGCCAAATACTATATATTTTCCAACAAATTCAACAATAGCGTACTATCACTAAATTCTTTTAAATGCATGTTAAGGTATTATCGTTTTTTTGAACAGTAAATCTATGTTAAAAATAACAAATTTGAATCATTTGATAATAGGTGGAAAAACATTTTGTTGCTTTAAAAAAATATTTTAAAAAATCTGTACCACCATGTCCTGTATAATCAGCTATATTCTTGTTGGTGATTCTATTGGTTATATTATGTATGTATATATATATGTGTGTGTGTGTGTGTGTGTGACGTGTTTTGTTATGTTTTGCAAAGTCGAAAGCAATATTGAATAAAGATGATTTTATTAAAGAAAAAAAAAAGAAAAAAAATAGAACAAAGCATTCTCAATACTAAATACATGTACTAATACTAAATACCAATGACAGTATATAGCAAAAATGATAGATTAACTAGCTAAACATGTTTAACGATAAACAGATATAAAACATTTTTGAACGGGAGAATAACAATATAGGTATAGAGTAACCCTGATCTGACTAAAATGAAGGTAGTGTACGATGCTATATTCATTCCCTTATTTTCCCTTGTGTGTGTGAAAAGGGAAATGATTTACGTTAAGACAACATGAATATTATGAATATGATGGTTGTAAAAAAAGACGAGATGATTGTATATTACAAGTTTGATGTAAGCACGTGCTTAACCGCACGTTTGAAGGAATGCACGGTCAACAAATTACGAGTGTCAATCGGTAAAGAATTCCAAACATCTGGACCACTATGCCTAACAGATCTATGAGGAAAAACCGTGCGGTGTTGACTAGTTGTATATTATTTGCTTGTCTTGTTAGTTGTAGGATTGTTTCGTCGGAACATAGCAGAAAACGAAATTGGCAAGAGATTGTTATTATAACGAAACATAAAGAGAGAAGTTCGAATGAAGTTATTGTCACTAATAGTCAGGCTTTGTAGTTTGGTAAACAGAGTGTGTGTTGGTCATGGAAACTAGCTCCAGCACATATACAAATGGCTTTCTTTTGAAAGAAAGGGTAGAATATATTATTTTGTCAGGCACAAGATATTTCTCTATATATAATATACCAATATTTCGAGAACTTGACGTCATTTTCAGACGACTCAACTTGAGCTGCTCATTAATATAAACACCAAGAAACTTCGTGCACGTCTTTCCTTCTAATAAGGCATTATCAAGTTTAACACTGATATTTTCTAGATCACAAGACTTCCGTCCTTTGGAGTGATGTGTTAAGCACGTTGAGAGACAGCATATTACTTCGAAACCAATCAGCTAATTTTGGTATTGATGTCGTTTTCGAGGATATGAATATCACGATGAGATAAGAAAACACTAGTATCGTCAGCAAATAATACGTATTTTAAAATAGTTGGCACAGTACAAATATCAATGTCATATGTAAAAAAAAATACCAGCGGACCTAATATGGAGCCTTGTGGCACCCCACACTTCAAGAAAGATATGTCAGAGTTAACACAGTTATAGCAGGTGTATTGCCTTCTACTAGAAAGATAACTAACAAACCAATCAATGCAGTGTCTCTCACTCCATGACTTTTATTATTATTAATATTATTATTATTATTATTATTATTATTATCATTATCTTTTTGATATTGTTGTTGTTGTAGCAGTTATTATTGTTATTTTTATCATCATTATCATCATTATCATCATCAACATGGACAGGTCTCTGGAAACGTTTATAATTCAATTATAGTAGTTAAAGATGGAGTCTGGATGAAGTCATTTATATCATGAGAGGCTTAAATATTTTAATGGGAGATTATAAAATAAACCTTGCAGATAATTTTGATTTCTTAACCAGTGTCTTATAAACCTAAATTCAATCATTTAAAGTCATTTCTTAATAGAGCGGCAACGTATTCAAAATAAATGTGTCACAAATCTACTCAAAGGAGGAGTGGTGAAAGAAGAACATGAAAGGTGAATAGCTCATGCATTATGAAAACAGAAAGCAACTGGACAATGAATATATGACGAAATGGGAATAAGTCTGAATAGAGTCTCTGAAAAGTCTGAATAATGTGACTTAGAGGTTATTTTTTGTCGTCTTTTTAGTGCACTGAAGTTTTGAAATATCTTTTCTCTGATGGATCTTGTCAATGATTAGTTGATCAATGAATACTTCAACTTCAGGTGCACTTGGCAGAGACGTGCATTCCTTTTTTCTGCTTGGAATGAAAAGATACCTTAAGACTGTACCACATCAATATTAATGGTCCTCATTCGCCTCTCTTTCTACTTTTCATTTTCTACTCTGTCCTTCTCCACCCCTCTCCTCCAATCTTTCGTATATTCTCTGATCAACTTTTCTTTCTATATTCTTCTCCCTTCTCTTCCTCTTTCTATTTCCGTCTCTCTCTCTCTCTCTCCTTTCCCTTTTATCTTTGATGACACAGAAGTTTTTAATGTTTTATATTTTTATGTAATATTTGAGAGTTTAAAATAGTTTCGTTATGCATGATTTATGGTTGTACGTCTTAGTCATTCATATTTTGATCGTTTATTGTGTTGTACATTGACTTTGTAAATTGAGCAATTTCAGCTTTCCAGCTGCATGTTCTTTTATTGCAATAAACCGAATCAATTCAATTCAATATAATATTCATCTGTCTTTTCACGTGTCTTTCTACGCTTCTGAGCTTCCATCATGGATAAGAGACATGCAGGGGGATTTATTCGTTTTATACAAAAATAAATAGAGAAACACAGCCCCGGTCAAAACTGAACGTGAACTACTGAATTAACAAATTGTGATGTACTCAACCTTATGGTACGGTTTCAATTCAGTTCAATTCAATAATACGAGGTGGAAGTGTTTGTGTATAACGGAATCGCGAATGACTCTATACCTTTACTTTAATTCTGTTACTGAAGAAAAAGTATAATACTGTGTACCAGTGAAATTAAAATGTATTCAAAAGTTATATGTACATGTATATATAAATCTTTATATCTTAGGTGTTAATTTTCTTTAAAAAAAAAAATCCAACCACACAGAAACATACAAAGAATTAAACATGATAATCAAACAAGGTTAGATGCCTCTTTAATTAACAAAAATAAAAAGTGATATATATATATATATATATATAATTATATGTATATGTATATATAATTATATGTATATATGCATATATAATTATATATATATATAATTATATATATGCTCGTGTACTCACGAAGCACTCACCTCAACAGGATCGTACTGGTATAGTCGTATCCTCTTGTCTACCGGGTCCAAGTTGCCTTCCTCCTCAACGGCAGCATCGACGATGACCCCATCACCAACATCATTCTCCACATCATCGACCTCGATTGCTGCAGTATTTTCCGTGTTCGTGTCGTCTGCACCGGTCGAAGTACCTCCATCTGATAGCACCGAAGAAGAATTCGCCAAGGACAAAATCGCCAACAGAACGACAATACATTTCGGACAGACTCTCCTGCCTGTTCCTTTATCTAGTCTCCAGTGCATTGTTTTCTCTTGTTGCGGGTCTGAACGTTGTGTTGTATTCCGAATCAGGTGACAGTGCTGGGGATATTGTAAAGAACGTCCAGTATTAATCATGATTTACTTCCATGAATTTAGTTGAAATAAGACAAATTCATTTGGCTTTTCAGGGATAGAAGTGATAAATCCTCGTTGAGCGAATATAACATTCATCACTAAACACTTTATCATTGTGATCATGTCATAAACAATGAGTAAATTACTAGCATCCTTAAATAATTCTAACAATTATTGGATGGGTACGGTTATGATAATCGTAAAAACATTATCATGGGGGAGGGGGTGATTGTTTCTTGCCCGATCATTAGCGCATCAGTTTAGGTACATTTACTGGTTTATCGATCTTTACTCTTCTGTTGATCTATGTAATTAGGAAGAAGCATGAACTGTTCCCTTATCCTGTGCTTCTAATGTTATACGGGTATCACCGCCCCCCCCCCTCCCCGCCCCCAAATGCAACGAAAAAAAAAATCACTTTCAAAATCTCTATTAAAATGTAAACCGACAACGACCAAAATAATAAATAAACAAAACAAAACAAAACTACATAAACAAACTCATTACGAGGTGGGTTTTCAGTTAAATTTTGAAAATATCATCTAACTCCCTCTATATCTTTCACAATATTTGGGAAGTCTATTCTACAACCTAAGAGCTGCTGACATTACCATGTTCGTTTTGCTTTGGGATTAACATGAAATAGAATATAACAGATTAGATTATTGAATACCAAAGCGAGATGGCTTGTACTTGTTGAGGTTGCCCCCACCCTTCACCGAACTGATACGACTCTGAATATAGAGTATCACAAAGAAGACACAATTATCAACATACCTCAGTAATAGCTTAGCTCCATGCAACCTCTCATGTGCGTGGCGGCAAATGAGACAGTGGTTGGATGGTGCTTTATCCAAAGTTACCCGGTAAAATGCCTGCATCTGGGAAATTGCCAAAGGTAATATGCTGGGGACGGATCAATACGGAAAACAACAGATGGGGTTTTGTTCATTGAAGCATATTATACACATCGAAATACAAAAGTGGCAGCTGTTTCGTGACCTGTCGTATTACTTTCAATTTGTTGAGTCTTCATATACCATTTTGCTCCTATTTGCAAATCTAATTAAACGTCTATAGATATAGATATGTTTATACTATGTGATTAAACGATAAAGTCACATGTGGTGCTGAATGAAAGTAATACATTCTTACAGATTGCAGATTTTAAAAGAGACAGACAGACACACAGAGATAGAGAGAGAGAAAAGAAGAGACAGAGAGAGAGAGAGAGAAGGGGACCGAGACCGCCTTTTGTCTTCTAAATCTTCCTTGTGTATTCCTTTGTGGTTTTCGGTCTCGTTGAGTGTCGGGCTCGAGCGCCGTCGGTCTTTTAACAATTAATTAGAATAATAATAGGGGTATTCTTACCTAGGTGATTGAAATTCAAAATAATAGGTGCGGCCGGAGCTATAAGGAGTTTTATCATGTTCTCTTCTCGCAGTTTTCCATATCATTTTCTTTCCAATATCTCCCCTTTTGTCACCATTGACTCCAAGATCCTCCATGTATATGTCCTATCCGAGATACGGGGCGCTTTTCATTTGATCTAGCCTGCATGATTTTTTAATATATGGAATGCACATTCGGTCATCCGGATTATTTCGATCACCCATGTTTTGATTCGAAAGACAGGTGCTCCGTCGCGAAAAACCCCTTGGTTTCACATTATTTGTTACGCCAAATTTGCTTTGAAAACACACCGGGTTTCCCAGGATTGTGCGACCCTGCGCAGACCAATGCATACAAATGATAGATTATCAAATTATATAGCTGCATTCACCCAGAATAGGCTAAATCGAATATTCTGTCGCTATGGTAAAACAAATTATATAGATTTTCAAAAGTGGTACGTTATCGCACTTATTAAAGCTTGCATATATGAATATTCTCGTGTTCTCAAATTAAAATTTCAAATATGCTCTTTGCAAACGTTAAGGATACGTGAGATCGGGTTTCTTAGGATGCCAGTAATTCCATATGGACAGTTGATTGTCACTGGGGCGTCACCGTTACTGAGGGAGGAAGGAGGGGGGGGGGTGGTGTCAGTGAGCTGTGTGACCAAATTTACCGACAATACAAATACATAAATCCAATCGGAAATGTAAATCATATTTTTTGGAATTCCTTGCAGTTCAAAGGGCTTTACAATATGCTCTACAGGGTGTAGTATAAAAACGGAATACAGATTTTCTACAATATTTACTTGTACATTTTGAAGGATATTATGCGAAGGAGCGTAGCGACCGAGCGAGAAGATTTTTGCATGTTTATTGGTCTAAACGCTAAACTCTTTGGCCCTCCAGAGCCTATATGTTGCAGTCTTTAGTCAGTATTTGCTATACATTTTTTGTGTGTGCACTTTTTCAAATTTTCCGTAAAATTGAGGGGGGGGACGTGTCCTCCTCGTGCCCCCGGGATCGCCGCTCCTGGTTCTATCTGTAGCTAAGAACGTAGTTGTTCTAGAAATTTTCTTTTTTCTTTGGCTTGGCTTTCAAGATTCCCTATTTCTTGTTTTTCTTTTTTAGGTTTATTCTTTCTTTCTTTCTTTCTTCAAATCAGGAGCTTAAAAATACAACAACAACAACTAAAGCAATAGAAAACATACTATAACGTACAGTATCGTAGGGTGGGTCGCGTATAGGGGTACCGGCATTATGGGAGGGGGGCACCGGTCTTGCAAGGAAAGTGAGATGAAAGGCTTATTAACAAGGTATCTCATTAGGGAGAGTGTGAAAAGGGTCCTCGTCATCTTTTTTTTAAAACTCCCTTCCCCCTTTTTCTTTTCTTTTGTCTCTCTTTTCATTTTTCTTTTTCTCTCTTATATTCGCAATTTAATGACCCCCTCTTTAATGTGCCTTATTCTTCGTAGCTACGATATGATTGTTATGTGTCTATATCAGCCGGTTAGAACAGTTAAACAATCCCATGCGAGACTAGCTAATCAGTGACCAGGGGGGCGTTTCATGAAACAATTAGTCGGTGGTTTTCACCGACTAATATCATTTTCACCGACAATTTTATTGTCACCGACTATTTTCCAGGCCTCTGATTGGTCAAATTTAGTCAGCCCCGACAGTTGTCGGTGGACAAATGTTGATGAAATGCCCCCCAGATGTTCGAATAGCTACAGTGATTTTTTTTTTGTGACGTCATAATAGGCGCCTGATAAAATAGATCTTTGCACCATAAGTTGGATACCCCAGTGAGTGAAAATCACGAAGCTTATTCTTTTTTTGTTACTGTTATTTTCTTTTTTTTCATTTTTATCATTATATGATCTTGCTATGATTTGCTTTAAAGCCCCACTGTACTACTTGTAGCTACTTGCTCCCTCCATATATAAAACAATGCGGTGCCCGTTGGTCCCCCATGATCCTCTTTTTCTTATGTTAATTGAGAGCTGAGTTGATGAGATAACCACCTGTCAGTGACCACGATAATCCCTCTAATCCCTCCTGGATAAACTAGTGCAGAGGGGCTTTAACGATCATATATGAATGTAGATACATCCAGGTATATGTGTCACATACAAATTCAATTACAATTGGAAAATGTTTAATCATAAGTAAATGGAGATGTTCTACATGCATGCAGAGTTTATAACGGTATTAAAAACTTTTGATTCTTTCGATCGATAAATATTGAAATAGAACATAGAAAGTTTGAAATGTAAATTTGAATTTGAATAAAGTTCGTACCACTCTTTGAAATATTGTTGATGCATTAAGTTGATTTTAAAGTTTTAAGTTTTTCACTTGTTGGGAAATTAAGACTATAAAGTGGGTGGATCGGGAATTTATTCCCGATGACATAAGTCATATCACATAAGTCATATCACAGATCAATTCAATCTATATTCGTTAATGATTTGAAAATTTGAATTGAAACCAGTTGTAACTTTTGAGTGCCAATGTTTGGTTTACCTACTAGACTCCACATTAGGCCGTAGGTAGTCCAGCATGTGGATCGTTTCCGTGTCGCGCGCCCAATCAGTTGAGATATTAGGGACTTTTAGATTTGCACGTCGACGTAGTGGACTGCAACGTGTGTCATTCTGTCAAGGCACTGGCCCGTGCCCGGCAGTGCCTTAAAAGGACGTCACATTACCTTAAAAGGATGTCACCGCGGCAGTCCACGTTCTCGTCGTGTAAAATCTAAAAGTCCCTAATAACACACTCAACGTTGACAGTAGACCTTGCCTCTCATTCTGTACCCCGATTTTTTCGACGGTTGCTTCGCGCGATGAGTGGAGGCACCGCGCTGTGAGTGGGATGCGTGTGATTGAAGAATACAAAATATATAAAAACGGACAGAATCTGGACAAGGACATAGGGTGATTGGGTACATTGTTATTAATTTCAAACGGCCAGTATTTACGTAAATGGCTTTAATTCTAAAACGGGTTAAAGAATATGGGCAATCTAATTGGTCAAATGACACCACGTGACCATGCATATTCTTTCCCACCAGTGTGCAAAAAAGTGATAACCCACGGCTAAAAGTGATAATGCACGGTTTCGATGCACGGTTGATTATCTCAAGCGCGCAAAAAAAATACGTGAAGACGCGGTGACATGCACGTAGTTTCAAATGACAAGGACATTGATGCGCGCGATTATGATGATGTCATTCAATGAGCACAATTTCAATGGCCGCCTCCATGACTGGACGTTTCGATCAGATTTGTTACTTTTTTTCTTGACTTTTTATTCGAATTGCAGCCCTGTTTTATAAAAAAACAAATGATTCTTGTCACAAGTCACAATTAGCCGGATAATGAACCCGACAAGTCTCCTTCATTATCCGACTATGACGTAACCAGTTCAAATTCACTAATGCACTCGCAAACAAGAATTATTTTATACTAATGAAAATCTCACATATAACCAATTTCCACACCTTTGATGATGACATCAACATGATTCATCCGAGAAACTTGAAGAAAAATCATGCATGGTCTTCAGCTAATTTCTACACGCGCATTTTCCAGGCAATTTATTCCGCTCATATAACCGCCTTCATAACGTAAATGTAATCAGCACTTTTTCTTTTCTGATATTTATAAGCCGGGGAGACTAAGGCCAACTTCGGAGTCATAAATCTTCACTCGACCCAATCCTGCCTCTGATAAACACTTAATAATGAAAAGATTTCGCCCCCATCGTTCTATACCACTTGAAAGCAGGATACTGTAGACATCACGGGTGCTATCGATGACCGATATCTCCCTCGACGATCTCGTAGTACGCTAATCATGACGTCTCATCATCACCATGTTATGTTTTTGTTTGTTTTTTTTTCGCTTTCTCTCTCTCTCTCTCTCTCTCTTTCTATCCCCTCTCTTTTTCGTCCTTGGAAGAAGCTTTTTTTGCGATGATTGCGATATTAATGATTTGTTCTTCACCGTTTTCATTGATTTTGGTAGTAAAATAGAATAAGGAAGTTTCTTAGCTGCGATTCTTGTGCAATTAATGTAATTTGGGGATCACATTTTTTAATGAATATAACTGTAGTTGAAATCGTAAACCAAATATAACGCCTCTTTTGTTAGATTTATTTTTAAAAATCCCTTTACTCTTCCAATTCCTAATTATTTTTTCTATTCTCAAATATATTTACATTCCCGTTCCTTCAACTCCCGTCACATTAACCATTCCCTATCATCTGTGATCTTGTAGTTAGTCCCACACCTTTCGTTGTATGCCTGTCTAATCTTCTCTATTTCTTGCCCCCTCTTTGGTTATATATTGATTACTGCGTATTGAAGGGAAAAAAGCATGGCCTTTCCACTTTTCTTCTAAATCAGATTCATAAGTGCAGATAAACGGGTAAACTTGGGTGGATATATTACTTTTTATATTTTGTTGTTAAGCTGTTATTTTGTTGTTCAACAGGCTCAAGTGGTCAAAACTTTAAAGAAAGGCATCCTTCGATGACGTATTTTACTTTTTACACCTCGAGAAAATAGGATAGCTGTGCGCAAACTGATGGCGTAATTTACAGAAGTACCTCTTACAAAATTATTAAAACGTGGATACATGAGAGACGTTTCGTCTTTCATCTTCAAATAGCACCCAAGAGCTCACTGTCTGCGCACAAAGTAACATGAGAGGGCGTAATATAGGAGTGATAAATCATGTTTTCCAAGCTCCTAACATGCCTAAAATACGAAATCCTCCCTCTCTCTCTCTCTCTCTCTCTCTCTCTCCCTCTCTCCCCCTCTCTCTGTCTCTCTCTCTCTCTTTCTATCTACACACACCACCACCCTAACCCATTCCGACACACTATATCTCTTTACTATATCTGTATCATTCTTCTACCCCCCTCTCTCTCTCTCTCTCTCTCTCTCTCTCTCTCTCTATCTATCTCTCCCTCGCTCTCTCTCTCTCTTTCTCTCTCCCTCTCTCTCTATCCCCCTCTCTCTCTCTCTCTCTCTCTCGCTCTCTTTACATACACCACAACCCTCACCCATCCCAACACAGTCTATCTCTTTACTATCCATCTTTGTCTCTCTCTATCTCTCTCTCCCTCTCTCTCTCTCTCTCTCTCTCTATCTATCCCTCCCTCCCTCCCCCTCTCTCTCTCCCTCCCTCTCTCTCTATCCCCTCTCTCTCTCCCTCTCTCTCTCTCTCTATCTATCTCTCCCTCCCTCCCCCTCTCTCTCTCTCCCTCCCTCTCTCTCTCTATCCCTCTCTCTCTCTCTCTCTCTCTCTCTCTCGCTCTCTTTACACACACCACCACCCTCACCCATCCCAACACAGTCTATCTCTTTACTATCTCTCTCTCTCTTTATATTTTTGTTTTTGTTTTGTACCCTTTTTGTTTTTTGTTTTCTTTTGCTTTTTTCCTAAGCCTGACGATTTGCATTTTTTTGCCTTTTTCATTTAGCTTTTTTTTCTTCTTTCTTTTATTGCTTGCTCTGTATACGCCATTTCTACTCTCCTTTTGAGGGGCGGTGGTAGATTACGATTTATGTTTGAGGAAACTATTTCAATATAATATCAGATTTGTATCACTATTCTTTGAGAATACAGGATAATCAGGAACCTCCTACAGACGTTTCCAGTACCATGACTCCTGAATTTGCCAAGTAAAACAGCGCAAGGTATATCTTTGACAATTTGAGGCAATTTTAATGTGTTACTGAAGTGCAATTTTCATACCAAACTAGACAATTTACCTTCGCGTGAAACGATTGATCAAAGTCCATGGCTCTGTTTATGAAACCTTATCACAAACTAAGCAATTTCAATCTTGACAAATATTCAATAATTACTCTAAGACACTCGTGTTTGATAGTCTAACCCTTCCGTGAGTCTTTTTATTACTCTTTCTCAGCATACTACTTGTAATAATCGAAAGATTCAAATTTCCGGGTTCCAGTTTGCCAACTAATCGTCAGTGTTTGTGATTCTTCTATGAGTATGTTTGTTTTTAATATGACTGCCTGTAACGGAAGAGGATTCTTTATTTCGCGTTGCCCTTGAGTTCTGTTGGATTATTACAATTTTTGTTTCGAATTATGATAAAAATCATCATGGTTGAGAGAGCGTCGAGTTAATGATCACAATATATATGCTTTGTTTAATAGAGAGCGGTACTCGTTCCAAGATGAGTGTTATGATAACATTGCTTTATCATTACCGCCCTCTTATCATGTTCATAGTGGTATTCTCGAGGCTGTATGCAGTCAATATCTATGTACATGTATCTATGGATTTCAGCTATGGAAGACCTGACGATGTTATTGTAAATGATCATGTAGCAGTGTACCATCAATCGTAATCAATGCATCATAATTATATACGATGCTTTGGTAATGTATATATACACTTTAAATACGAATTCAAATGTATGTCCGAATGTTGATCTGAGAAGCAACATAATTTAATCATTTGCCGTTAGAAGAAAAAAAACAATCTTCCAACAAAAACTGCATGTAAAATGGCAGGGAAGAGGGAGTATCCTCCAAATAATAGACGAATTGTACATTGCTATTTTAGGAATTATCTCGATTTTTATTATTGAAAATGAGAGAACCTGGAAGTGCAGGTACAGGTGCTGTAAGCACTATTTATTTTTCACTTAAGCTTATACTAAAGACCTGAAACGGTACCGGTATAGTAATTTTGTTTTTTTTAACTGTGGATTTAAAAAAAAATTAAAATGAGAGCACTTGAGAACTTATAGTTTCTTTAAAAGTGCACGTATGTAGGCCTAATGTCCGCATTATTCTTTATTTTCACTACACGTCAGAGTTGATTCGGCACCAGAAAATTAATAGGATACAAATACACATCCTTGTTTTATTAACTGACCGTGACCTTAACCGGAACAGTTCGTTGTTCAGTTGGAACTTTACTTGAGAGAATAGCATCGTCCTATTTGCTGAAATCCAGTAGATTCACATCTACTACCGATAACGTATAGTGATAAAGTAATAACGTCTAGGTCTAGCCTTTGTGCGTGTGAACGTGACTGCATACACTATAGTCTACTCGAAGGGGTGTGGGTGACTAATGGGGGCCCTGGGAAATTCCTGATGTTGGATATAATCACATAATTTTATAAATATAGAATGAAATTAGGATGTCAATTGTAATCAGACTGTTATCGACAAAGCACAAAGTACAAGGACAAAATGCGAAACTTGCTAGCTTATTCATGTTGGTTGAAATACGACCATGTTCCCAAAATAGGCAGATATTCAGATACCAAAATTGACGATAAGTTTATGGGGCACGTTTCGACCGGCCCTAAATATCTTTTGACCGATAAAAGCCGTATGGAAGGCGAGATAGATCAAATGAACTATTTTAAGCATCAATATAAAATATCATTCTCTCAATATCACTGATTTAATTCAAATAAATGTGTATAATTGGACGAAGAGTTCTTGAGTTACAATCATATTTTATAATCTCCTTTACGCGTTGTTTTTTCCCCGTTCACTGGTGTAAGGGTAGGGGGTTCGATTCATGTGCCACTCCTATACTTACGCCACTGGTTATATAGGTTACTAACAAGTGTGCATGTTTCCCTTAACTATAAATTTTAAATTAATACTACTTTTAAAGTAATGAGTTTGTGAAATAACTAAGGCATCTTTGTTTTACTGTAAACATGTTCAATACCTTCTTCTTTTATCAAATGTCGCATAAACCGAGCCATCAAGTTGAAAATTACTTGTTATAATATATTTGTTTACATGTATACCTAGACATCGTGTGTCCGGACAGTTGATTTTAACAAGCAACTTGAGGAAAATTACTTGCATTATTTCAAGATTCCTTTAAGACAATATTGTGAAGGGCGAACATTTATGATTGTTAGTGCCATTTGATGCATACCTTTTGTTAAAATCCAAAGGCAAAAGTGACAGCTTTATTTTAGTTAAAAAGAGCCCGGACACACAATCCCCAATCATACATCATTCAGGAGCACATTATCCTGTTTTATTTTAATGACAGCAAAGTTGATACAGACGTCAAATACTGTAATAATTACTGGATCGAGACAAACAAAATGAAAAGAGAGAGCAAATAACCACTGAACAGATACAAGCAGCACTAAAGTTAGAGACTGCAAATGTAAAGAAAAAAAAACGACAAAATGATTTGGCCTACTGCGCACGTCAGAGTGACGTATAATCACCGCTGATCAAATATTTTGGTAAAATATGAACAGAGGTAGTGCAAAATATTATCATCATTCATATTTCATTTGATCATCTTCTAATTAACTTTTGTTTGACTCTCACTGCCAACATTTAAAAACGTATTTTATTTTTTGTCAAATGGAACAATAACATTCAGAGATCCGAATAACGGGCCAGGTTCAATTTCGATTGCTTATCCAGCCTTAAATCCTAGAGCACGTCACATGAATGATGGAGTAATTATGAGCAAGGGATATTAGGAGAAAATGGAATTACTAATTTCTTAATTTACATTGATTAGAGGAGGCAGATTCCAGGATGATGATGGTCTCTCTGGGGGCAGACATGTGCAGGATTTGATGCACGCCGACGATGGTCTAGTACTTAATTTATACTGGGAATCTCGCTCAACAAGCCTAGCTTTTCTGAGATTCCCTTTTTTCCCCTCACAGTTAAATCAAGCAATATAAAATATTTTGTCTTATTCTCAAACTTAAATGTACTCTGTAAACTTATTTTATTACGTACATACTTATCAGTATTTTGTTACTTGTATAATTCATTTGATCTATTATATAATGTAATACTGTATGGCTTATATATGTCATTTTAATTTGTGGGTATTTGAGTGGAAAAAAAAAATCAAATCAATATGATAATTTATGTAATTATGTTTTCAACAAAGTAATGTGCATTTAGATTAAATAAAGGTAAATTTAATTATCGTCATCATCATCATCATCATCATCATCATTGTTCTCTTCATAATCATCACCATAATCATCATTATTATCATCATCCTCATCATGTAATTTTGTTTCTTTTTAATCACAATTAATTTAGGTTTAACAAAATCTTCAAATCATCGTTCAAACAAATGAGTTTGAAATGTGTATGGTTTCATGTTTGAATGTTTAATCAGAAGTTAGCCAGTTATGTCAAATGATCATGTGACTACCCCTGACCTATCCTTTCCAAGAGCTTACCTGACAAGGGTGTCATTCATCTCACAGAAAGTAAATAGTACATTCTACTATGTCCCATTTGCAGGCCAAACAAAATGAAAAGGTAAAATTCCAACGGCATTCGAAAGACAATACTAATTTAAAACTTCCTTAAAAAGGGGGGGGGGCTTGAAAATGTCTTTAAGTGGGAAAATAACGACTATTAGTTGTCGAACCGACTTAGGAACTATAGAGCCAGTATGTAATAGTTTGATTTTTCAGACCATTGTACCGAATGGTCGTACGTTTTATGCTGCGCAAAGATTCAATCAGTTTAATTTTGACCATTACAAGAAGTGGGTTATTGATGTAGACAAATGCTCATGTACCCTTTACAGCTCATTTTATGTATGTTATTACCAAAGATGAAATAAAGCCAGTCAGTCACTCAATAGTGTCTGACAGTGAAGTCTAGCAAGTAAACGGGTTTCCTTGCATAATTTGAATATTTGGACACTGCTAACGTTTAAATTTCACAGATAGGACATACATGACATATTCATAATTCCTGCAAAGTTCTACAGAATTTGATGTTGGCTGCAAAAGGGACATAGTATCTTTAATAGTGCGACCATCAAACCAACTTTAGGTAAGAGGAAGGACTTTTTACGCGTCATTTGTGTTTTCATACGTCACCAATACTTCGAAGTTAGGGTAGGTGGGATAAATCATTGACGTAATTCATATTTATTCCCCTTCGAATACCGGAAGGCGCTTTGAATCGTCTCAAATGTGCTGTTGTCTTTCTTGATTGGTGATGATACTAATAAAGAAAAAATATATAATGAAATCCCAAATTGCTTCATGAACAGTGAAATCTGATGGGAATTTGTTGTACTTGTATCGACGTTGACCACAAAAAGCGGGCACTGTAACTGAAAACTTATCCCACAAAATTTAATTCGGGGAACATATTAAACAAGTTCAAATTATCAGTTTGAAAATGATGATAATTTTTATCACAATTTATTTGCGCTATTTCATCATATTCCTGACAGTCATGATGTAGCAGTCGGAAGGATGAAGATTCAGATGGCGGGGAGGGGGTAGATTCGATTACGTCATGATGACCCAATCAGTAATCCAGTCGTGTTGGTAACCCTCGACTACGGAGGGCGTGATTTGACACGGGGGATAAAAGCCGTCTCTTTCTGCTCACTATCTTTCATTTACCCATCAGACAGCAGCTAGCTCGCCTACCAGCGGCAAAAACTTAACAGATCATGAAGCAAATTATCACCAGCCTAGTCTCTATCTCAGCCGCCCTGCTGCTGTTAGTGCTCGTCAGCGAATACACACCCCGATGCAACGGCCAAGTGCACCACAGATTCAGCGGGTGGCGGCCTGGTGGAAAAAAACGCTCCGACGCCGCAGAAGTCAACTCGAACAAGATCACCATTGAAAGACCACAACAACCTATTTGCCAGACGACAGAAGAACGACAACTAGTAAGAACATACTTTACATTCATTTGTCTTCTTTTGTCTCAAATAGTGTTTCTACTCATCAAATACATCCATGTTAATACCCTCTTGTGATAATGATTTATTTATTTTAAAAAAGATAATGAAATATATAGAGCGGACTAGAACAAATAAAGCATAAACGTTCACTATTCCATTCGAGAATTTAAAAATCAGTTAAATCTTTTTACTACGACAAAACTTAGTTCGCTGTGATGCATTTTTTTTATTGCCACATCCGAATATGGCGTAAAGTGTCAGAAATTGCTTTTTATGGGCATTTTCGTTTCACCGTGATTGCATTTACACTCACACATATTGAATATGGTCGCAAAATAGGACACGTGAGATGAAGAAGAGACAGTCCATCCTAATTTTATAAATAAATTTTAAAAAAAATAATCGCAATACTCCGTTCCCCCGACATTATAAACTATGTTTAAAGTGTGTTGTGTCAACAAGATGAATTTTAAGGCAATGCCGATTATCAAAGGGGGGGGGGGAGATTTCCTTGTTATTATAATTTGAGAGTGCACCCGTTAATTTTCTTGTACCTGTTTGGTGAATATTTCGTTGTATTTTTATAAGGCCTACTTTCATATCGTTTCATATCACCTAAAGATATAGGCCTATTTTAGTATTTTGACAAAAGTGAATTAAACAAATCTTCTTCATTATTTTGTAAATTACCCGAAATGAGACAAATAATATCGAAAGGCACTGTAGATATATTGGATGGGCGCTAAACTACAAAACATGTCATGCTAACTTGAATGTTGAATTGTAATAAATGAATGTATCAAGGAACTAATTAGAGATTAAAACCTTTAGGGGAAAATTTTTTATACAAATGAAATTAAATACATTTATCAAATTTTAGTCAACTGCAATTAGATGCAATTTGTTCTCCCACCTATTTACTGCCCTTCTTTTTAAGGTGGTACATTGGAAAAAGAGATGAATAAAGACCTAGATACAAGAATTATTTATAAACGAACCTCATGCCTCAGAAAGAAATTCATCGCGTAACTGTGCTAATCCTTCAGATCTGGGTGACATTAAGACGAAGCCATGCTCTATCATAAACCGGAATATGAATACATATAACTAAGGGAACAGCAATAAGCTATTTTTATTCAGACTGCATGGGATGCGTATTTGGCATGAAGGTGTCAATTCCATTTTTGTGTTCATGCAAACTCCTCAATATTCTGAGCAAATTCGTTTATATGACAAAGTTAAGGTAAATTTACAGAAGTGTTTCCCTGTGTAAAGCACCACATTAACTTGTGATATTTTGTGCATGTGATGACTTAATTCAGAACTAAATGTTTTCAGCTTTCGAAATGATTAAATTTGATCGGATACTTATCAGCACTTTTCTAGATTTAGTGCAAGAGAGGACGGGGGTGGTTGCGATTTGTCTCTTCCAAGTTTAAAATACATGTAAATTTAAATCATTTTGAAGAACAAAAATGTAGCTTATTTATAATGCAGTGCAATGAAGACGTGAGCATTTCATGAACTTCAATAACAAATAGTAAGAGAAAGAGAGACATCTTCAGACTCTCTGACTATTTCCATAATACAAATATTGTAAGTTTAATAGTGCACCTTTAAGTAGGGATGGTTCACTTTATCACAAGTGTGTACCTATTTTGTACTGTACTTAACATCGTAACAAATAATTATGATTTTGAAATGTAGTGAGCAATCATAGGGATCCTTGGGATTAGGAAACTATTTAACTTAAATAGTAGTGGGTTAAGCTATCTTAGTAAAGGACAGTAAATGTCGCAAGAAATGGAATTATTAATCAATGCTTTTGCACTTTCGGGGGAAAATACAGAATTGGAGACATACCATGCAAGGATTTCCATTAACATCGATCAATAGCAAATACCTTAACAGTTTTCGAGAATTCATTTCAATTTGACATGTCAGATAAGGCATAAGGTGAGGGAGCTTCGACAGTATATATTACCAAAGAAATCTTCTAGACACCCCTTATGTTTCAAAGCAATGACTTCGGGACTGAATTAGCTGTAAATATTCAGCAATACCCAAAACAATTTTCTTATTTCTCTTTTTTTCCTTTGGGAGGGGGATCCGTATCCGATATATTAACAAATATATATGAAGATGGTGATGGAAGCAATGCGTTAGAAATGCGTTTGCTAATGAATGTTCTAAACTCAAAGATAATGCGAGATTTTTTTATCTTACTCGATAATCTTGTGTTGGAGCCCTTATCATAACTTTCGCTACAGTAATATCCATTATACAAAGTGTTCGCGGTTAACCAAACGTTCTAATTTACAAATCAATGTTTGGTGTAGTTAAAATACTTCAAGATGATGTGAAAAAGGGGCGGTTCCGGAATTACAAAAGGAGGCGAAGTCGCTTTTCTCAGGATTTCTCCCCGCATGACATGAATTTTTCCAAATATGGCCTTATTTCCAGAAGAACTAGAAAATTTTCCTCGGCTTTATAAATATCGCAAAAAGAAGCCGCTGCCAATTTACCCCGTGGATTAGCCCATGATTAAAGTATGGCAAGAAGCACAAGGTAGAAGCCGATGCTAAAATTTACCATGGAAGATAGACGATATGTTTGAATTATTATGCTAAGTTTTTAAATCTTTATTTTTTGTGCTTAAAAAAAAAAAAAAAATTAAGTTGGTTATTGTACAGCACTCATGTCAGTCAGACTTAAAGTTGATATTCATAGAAGAGCCCTAAATATGAGATATTCATATCTACAGAAAGCTTATAAGCCATACAATGAGCTTGGATGACTTTCAAACAATATAACCCTTCCAAAAAAGCGAAATTAGGGTGAAAACAATCACCCTATTCTCTGGGACAAATTTGCCCTATTGTCATCCGAAACGGCCTTTAGCTGTGACGTAGGAAAAGGGAGGCGTGGCTAGTGTGCCACTTCCGGGTGTCTAGTAGAATGCATGTATAACATTATAAGGCTGAAAACACAGCTTCAACTTATGTGTTATTTTACCCTTACTATAGAATAAATTATAATACAACATCGTTTGTAAGTTACTTCTCATCAATATTTCCATCTTGATATTCTAAGAAATGTATTATTTGTGAAATAAAAACGTTGACAAATGGGGAAAAAGAAGGTGAAACTATGGCTGTGTCCCCGGCTTTGTTGTACAGCAAGCCTGCATATATGGGGATTGGGTGCCTAGTGCTCCACAATTTTTTTTTTAATAATCATTGTTAAGATTTTAAAAAATGAACGTGGTTCGGATTTACCATCGGGTTAACCGACCTTTTGCAATCAAATAACATTTGTTATAGTTCTTATAACGCCCACTTTGCATTGTGCAATAGTGATATGTTACACAATAATTTTTATTTTAAAGAGAAGAGAGAGAGAGAGAGAGAGAGAGAGAGGGGGAGGGAAAGAGAAAGAAAGAAAGAAAAATAAAGAAAAATGAAAACCTTTTGTAGATTTTAATCGATTTTTTGTACTTTGAACGTCATGGGTATGCTTTTAAACGATACACATCAACTGTTTGTACCACGAAAGAAATACTTAAGTTGAAACAGCGGTTCACCGCTTGAGGCATTTGCCTTTTATCTCCGACCGATCTTATACACCATTCTTTTAACAAAAATGAACAAGTAAGAGAGAAAAAATTGTTCAAGTTGTTCAGTCGCATTAGACGAAAGCAGTATAAACACTGGTCGGTCATAATTCCAAATTCTGACCTTTTTTCTTCTTTTATCCTTGTTAGTTCCTCCCTCAATATCAACAAAATACTATGGTGAGAGATCCTTTCAACTGGCAGCTGCAGAGTTATGGAATAAATTACTTAATTATCTTAAGCAGGTAGATACAGTAGAACATTTTAAGAGTCTCTTAAAGACACATTTCTTTGTTTGTTAAAATAGTACGATGTTAGGCCAAAGCAGTTATTCTTTCTCTTCCCTCATGTCTGCTATTATCCCTTTTTCTTTTCTTTCTGAGCGCATAGGGACTTAAATTTATTTTTGTGATATGCGCTATATAAGAATGGTTTATTATTATTATTATTGTCTGCGGTGTTTTTATTCTCTTTCATTTTAATATTATCTCATCTGATAATTTTGTTTAAACTAAGTTTTTCGCTGCCTGATATCGTCCGGTTGGTATTTAGAATTTTTGTTAATCTTCTTTTTTTTTAATAATATTTTTCTTCGTTGTTGCATTCTGCTTTAAACATAAAGACCGGTTCTTGAATGTGCTTGATTAGATTACTCCTGTATCCAAACATTGAACTGGGAAGGGATTCATGGAATAATCAGTGATCAAAGAGGAAAAAGTTTAATCGTTTCTTGCACTATTTTGCCATCTCTTTACCGACTTTCGCAATTTCATCCATGAGATGTCCCGCTGGTCTTTTTCGCACATACATGTAAAGGGAGGTGGCATTTGATCTCCGGTCAGAAAAAGCCGTCTAATAATTCAACAAAGAGCCGCTGATGAGACATTTTGAGGTTGACTAGGGATCGGGTTTCACCTCACCATGTTTGAGAGCGTGCTATGATTAGAATTCTGAGACCGATCCCGTACCATCTTCATCTGAACTCTTATTCCAATATTCCTGAAAATGGTAAAATTATAGACCCGGAAATCCTGAGAATGGTGATAAGTTATTCACTCTAAACATTTACGCCACATGTAAGTGAAACGACCCCAAAAGTCGCGGTCTCACGGGTAGAATGAAGCTTAGAAGGTAATATTAAGGCTTAAAGTAGTCGAATTTGACCACGCTAATGTCAAATCTAATGTTAAATATTGTTTTATAGAGTGAAATGCATTGTTCCCAGGTTTAGTAAACAAGTAATCCAGGACACAATTTCTCTTACAAATTTATAACTTGATTGATATTTGTAATTTCGCAGGGCATGATAAAAAAATTAAAAAAGATATTCCCTTATCACATTTTCCATTCCTGCAGAAAACCCATCACATGGGCCTTTAAATCGAGTAATATAAAATCAGGAAAATGTATAAAAGTTCTCAATCGTTTGCATACCGGACACCAGTGTGTATTGTCTTTTTCTGAATTTCGTTTGTGAAATAAAAAATAATGTTCGAAGAGTAATTACAGTCTTATCTAATGCAGTTGTATAGTGTGATTGTACAAGTTATATGTCAGAGTGTTTATGACTGCAATTTTCCATCACTTCATGTGAGCCACCAAAAGAGCAATTACCCTGGTTCTCTTCCCCCTGACAACTATATATGCACTTTGGAAGAAAAAAAAAGCTTCGAAATACTGAACCCTAACGTGGTGAATATGTACAGGAACAATATTTTATTATTGTGGGAAATTTCATGCCGAACTCTGATAGTATTTTGCCAATATTTCAGTGATATAACACTATATACAAGCTTAACTTATAAAAATGGGACTCAATTAGCCATAAATTTGGCAGTGGTTCATCTATTAAATTTGGAGTTCGTATTTCAATATCCCAAGAACAAGTTCTCCTTGAATATTCACCCGGGTTGTAAGGGCAATAGTTTCCTTATTTAGTGGTAGTTTCCATGGAGTGTATTGTCAAAGAGTAGTTGCCCCGGGGTGTATTGTCAAAGGACAATTGTCCAAAGCGACGTTTGCCTCTGATAGGGTATAGTTTCCTATCGGTAGCTGTCCGGGGGTAATTGTCTGAGGATTTGGTTGTAAATAAATTGGATTGCGAAGGTTACATCAATTTTCAATCAAGCTCTTTCCCGTATTAGTTATTTGAATCCTTTACTTATTATCTAAGTATTACGTTCAGTCATTCTTATATTTTTTCTTCATCCATTTCAGTAGCATGTACAGATCATCTTGATATGTAAATTCGCATGGAACGTTCTCCTATTTCACCTTCGTACTTCAGTTATGCATAAAATTCAGAATACCGTCTTCGACACGTTTCAGATATAGTTTCTTAGTGTCAGGGCTCGATCCGGTTTCAGCTTAAGCCTCTATCATATTTCTGCCGAACGGTGGACAAATTCTATTTAAAGAAATCTATAAGGATCGATTTTCTCCTCTTGATCCCATTTTTTCTTATAATTTAGCTCCATCCCATCCCCCTTTCTCGTTTCTCTCTTTTCATTTTTTTTCGAGCGCTCTATATAACTTTGAGCTTTGATGATGACGTAAAAATCAATATTAAAATTCACATAGGCCTACTATTAATGTTAAAAAGTCCTGCGTAGAAAAATCTAGTCCGCAACGCATTTGAAGGAATCTTGGCGACTAAACAAAGATACCCATGGATGACAAGTGTTGGTCTATTGGGACTTCGTTTTTTTGATCCTGGGGCCAGTTTCTCAAAACCGCCATATTATGGCTTATTTTTCGGACACTCCATATAGAAACCCATGTTTTCAACGTCCACGAAAGACGTTTGACGTTGTTGGAGAAACGGGCCACATACAGGTTTCCATGTTGCTAGTCCAAATAGCATAATATGTAAGATGAGGACTATTATTTTATTTACTGACTCCTTGTTCAATGATATCTGTGATACCTATGTGGTATATTGTTAAAGCCTCTTGCACTCATGTGAGAGGTCCCAGGTTCATTCCGTGCTCGGTGGTTATATCCTTGGACAAGGTGTTTTGCCCACATTGTTCCACTCCACCCAGTTGCTAATGGGTACCTGGTAATAGTAATTACAGGGCATGCAGAAAGAATAGTATTGTTTCATTTTGATTATTCATCAACGAGACCGACAGCAGACCGACAACACACCGAACGAACAATTCACTTAACCCAGAATAGTCCAGAATCGGTCCATTTGGAGTCGGAAGGTAGTCGGTTTGGGATCGGTTTCGTAGTTTCTGTCAAGTATTTTGTGTCGGTATGTACATGTAAATTGAGTAGGAGCTGAACTTTTCACTTCTCTGCAAAATTACTGGGTCAATGACAAAATTGAGATAAAAAGTCATGAAAACTCTCGACCTTGAGACCCCGTTATAATGATCGACTGGGAGTTAACAGATATCACGCCTTAGATCAGCGGACCTCTGCGGGATAAATGAACCATGTAGGTGTAATATGTAAACGTATGTGATGCATAATTTATTTGCAACCTGCTTTCATTCAATGGTTTATTAATGAACTAGTAACCTCGCTACTAAAGAAAATTATGGCCATTCAGTAAAAGTATATGAATCTTGTATTTCCAGCAGCAAGCGGGGATATGTTGGATGCAAAAGTTTGGCGAACTTCTTCAACAATTCTAGAACGAGAAGAACAGTATCCTTCAGATTTTCATGGTGGTTTAAATATGATGATCTAAACATTAAATATCATGCAAACTTAAATGTTGAATTCTAATAATGAATGTATAAACGAACAAACTAATGAAATTCAAAATGCGCATCAATATTATTATTATTTTAAATACCTAAAATTATCACATTTATATAATTGATACAAAGTTAAGCCAAATCTCATAATGAGACTGACTATAGTTATTGTACACAGAAACACATAGTACTAAATGAAGTGCATGATGATATAATCCCTAAAATGAATATCAGGCTCGGATATTGTCCATTTAGATTATAAGTCGGGATTATTCTCAAATGAATTCCACTCATACCTCGGATAAGAGGGTCACTCCTTCGGGCAGACGATCGATGCGATCTCCATTCGTAATGGCCGAGACACGATCCCCTTTCCCGCCAAAACTGACGTAACGCGGTACGCGGGAAAAGAAGGCGAATGCAAAGTGATATGGGAATCAGGAAGAGAGGCCAGAGCAAGAGAAAGTTTACTCAGGAGAGGAACAGCGGGAGGGGGGAAAAAGGGAAAAGACCCTTTTTGTTTGTTTACACATGGGGTCTTCTAAACTCAATTGATACTACTTAGGTGATAAAAGCCGAATTTGAACCGGCATGGTTATTGATAAGATCAATTGAAAAGAAAGTAGTGTCTTAGAATGAAATCATAACTTGAAGGTATTCAATTCTATTCAAAGATTATTGGTTACAAGCAGATATGGGACATAGATTTAGAATAAAACGTAATTGAGAAAAAAAATCACAATTACATGGGTTCTCTTGCTCTTGATAAAAGGGTGCCTGGCCATAACAAAATTTCAATTTTAATAATATAAAAATCGAAAAAGACACTTAAAAGGAAAGGAAGAACCTGAAAGAGTGGTTGGGGTTACCTTCAAGTTGGAAGTCACATTATTTTCTACGCCCATACAAAATTTGATTACCCCCATGCAGTGAATGGACTCACAAGAAGTATACAATCCTTCTCCACTCCTTGACGGTATAATCACACAATCAATATAACCTTTGACATCTTTTCCAGTCCCCATCCCTCTTCACAGACGATGGGGAAAGCACTATAGTTCAATGATTTACACATTTCAATGTAGAATAAGAGATTCATGGGCTGGAATTACATCACAGCTAATCATTTATGTCCTTTTGAAAATTGGTAATAGGCTATTATAACATATGTACTTTTGCTTGATCATTTTTTCCTTTGCAAATTACACCCATCGTTATACGGTAGAATGAGGGCAAGCCACATTAATTATACAAAAGGTCTTTTAAAAGAAACACGTTAGATACTAATCACCACTTTGCTATATTTTATTCATTACTCGTTAACACCAGATGTTCTGACAATAATTGTTTGCCAGTCAAGCACCGATTGCGTCAATGCACTTCATTATATACTTATCGGACGTATGAGCCTTGGTTGCCGGGCCAATTTTTGTGCTTTTTTTAAAAATTGTAGCCTTGCCCTCACCCAATGCATTCATTTCGTCATCCATCATATAAATCCCATATCCGTAAAGTTAGCCACTCACAATAGACACCAACTATGCTATTCCTGTATATTGATATATAAGGGAAAGATGTAGTTGATTATTGATGCTGTCCGGATGTTAGATGGCAGAAGACTGAGGTGAGGGAAGAGGGTAGAACATAATCGGTGAAAGAGATGAAAAGATGACAGTTTGATTAATGAAAAACAGTCATATCCAGTTGCGTAGCAAGCCAAGTGAAGGAGGCAGAGAGGGACCTTTGGCTTCACCCCTAATGAAGTAACCATATAGGCTGTAATACGAATATTAAAAGTCATGTTTTAAGAAGATGCCCGCACTAGTATACTGTCTCTTGTGGTGTGATTGATTTTGATTTTTAAAGTTTTACCAAATTCCAATGTAGTATATTGATACTTTTATTTTACACATTTCTTATCGAAATGTATCATTAAAGTTACAGAGAATCAATAGTTTGTCTTTCTTAAAATCCCTAGGCCTCCTTCTACTACACTCACTCACCCACACACCCTTCTCTCTCTTTCTCTATTTCTCTCTCTCTCTCTCTCTCTCTCTCGTTTTCTCTCCATTCACGAAGCATGATTTCTCCTTGCACTTTTTAACCTCGATATTTATCCCGCTTGAAAAGAGGCCGTTTCCGTCGACATTTTAAAGGTGGTTTATTATCTGAATCACCCTAGGGAGGAAGTGTTTTTTTAAACACACAACTCATCAATTATGATCACCAAACATCTACATAATTATGTCCACTCTAATATGCGAAAGTTGCGCTTCTTGAAAAACTGTCATAGAGCTTTTTTGTAAAATGAATCAGTTCGGACGAGCAACACGCTATTTGAAACAACCGACTATTTCTGTGTAATGATCACCAGCATAACAACTCATCATTTAAACTAATAATACATGGTATCCAGGCAATTTATCGGTCATAATAAGCAAACTTTATGAAAGAGATTAGTGATGTTGAATAAAGCGGCCGCTCATTTAAATGTTATTCATCAAACTGGCATTTCGTCATACAATCGACAGGAAACGCGATTAGTACAATCACCTGTTTCGACCTTGAAACCGCTACGCAGACCTACATTCCCAAATCGGCAGCTTCCGGATACTTGTTACCATAGCTACAACATCCAGTGCCGAAGAAAACATCCGGATAAAACTTAGAATGTTCACATCTGTGTTCATGTGCTTATTGCAAGATAATAGTAAACTTATCTGTGGAAACCTGTTGTTCAAATCTTAACACTATTTGTTTGTTCTGTGCAAGACAACCGCCAAACGGCGTCCTACGGCGGGTATATACAAAAAGTCATGTAGAGCCACACTTTTGCCAAAGAGAGAGAGAGAGAGAGGGGGGGATACCACTTTCTACTTCAATGTATTTCTACTTCAGTGTTACCCTTTTCTGTGTCATCCTTACCGTATTATTATCATTACAAAAACAAATGTTTAAATACAAAGATACAATAGAAACCACCCAATGGTATAGATCACAAAACAATGGTGATAGCTAACTCATTCAATCGAAAAAGGTGATATTTTATTAGATTTGATACCAATATCAAATAATTCAGACGTACTTATAAATGATTCAATCTTAGATACGCCATATTGGCCTTGAATTGTGTAATTACAATATTTGGGTTGCACGACAAAATATGATCATATCACATTGCACTAACTAACATGCGTAAAAGATAACATCAACGTACTATATATTTTTCATTGCAAAAACATAGATGATATATCATAATACTAATTGGTTTTCAGTCAACCACGTAGTCAAGTCAACGTTGGTATTATATCACTCAGAGCTCATTATTGTTGAAATATGTGGATTACCCTAACCTCGATGATTATAATAATAATGAAAATTATATTCTTTTATATGCCATGCATACGCCTATGCGTTTCTAAAAGAGCTTTGGAAACTGTCACCCATTATAGCCCCGCAGCCCGGATGAGACGCCGCGGCATCCGATCATTTTGTTTCCTACCTGACAGTCATCATTGTTAAACTTAAAGGCGTGACAAAGGCATTGGAAAAATGTTGTGGCTATCTTCAAAGTACTTAATTAATTAGTTATAAATAGTACTTCTCAAATGGCAAACAGTAATATCCAGAACATTATTATTCAACAAATATATATATGAACAGCAGGTTGATTTTTACCTATCCCTTTTGTTCACACTGGGTCGCATTGAACAATGAGGGCTCTATATTCACTGGGTAATATTCGCTGTTTTCGAGGTATTTGCCTGATAGCGGTTTCCCGAAGTCGTGTCTGATTGCTGGAGTGCCGGTACCCATTTGTCAGGATGGTTCCGAATATAGTTCTTTTCTTTTTTTTGGATGGTGTGGCAGGCACTGGAACCTCGTACTTTGTGTTCCACACTCCAGTGACCTGTCCACTCGTCCTCACACCAAATTGGACATTTTTATTCTCACATGTGACTTAATTAACATTGAGATTTTAAACGTTGATTAGGTAAAATAAAGTAATCAACTTTCATCATATATTGACTTGTGTAATAATGCAATAACTCGCATGTTGGATTAATAGAAGATCGCAAAAACAAAATAAAATTGGATGGACTGACCGAGGAAAAAACGTTTCTTGTTAATGCGGTGGGAAACAATATTCAGCTATTCGGCTATTCGATAAGACAGATTTTTCAAGATCGTGGTGTCTACATGGTAATATATACTATAATGGATTTGATAACCGGGAGCTTAGATGTTTGCACACGTCATAATCAATTGATAAAATGGATATAGAGGAAACCCAAACTTACGAGTTTGGGTTTATATCAATCACAGTTTAGGGGAAGATTCTTACTTAGGGGCGGAGACGGGGGGGGGTTGAGGTTCAACGGCTCTGCTCCTTGGGAAACATTCTTGTATTGAATCGACATCGACTGATAAACATCATTATCATGAATTATTCATGAATAGTCTGTGGGTTAATCCCCTTTAATCCCCGTCGATAATACCTGGAATCTTAAATACACAACACATGTACCTCCATCACACCTTAAAACGACTCTACACCGTTTCCTGAGCGACAGATTCTGGGCCAGTCTGGGTATATAAAGTAATTTCTGTCCGGTCTGTTGTCGGTCTGGTGTCCATCTCACAAGTGTGACTGGGGTGTTAATGTTTGTGGACCTTCATTCCGCACTTCGTGTTCATTATTGGCTCGTAATCTACTCTGACATGATGCCAACCAAAGCTGACCCGAGGGGAAGAAGAAAAAAACACGAGTAGTAAAAATATCTTTAAAAGGTGAAGGACTGTATTCTTTAAAACCTTTTATTACATTACAAAGCAGATTAAGGAATAATTTGTAGTACAGTCACTGATTAAATCCTTTTAAGTAGGGGAGAAAGGGAGATTGTTGGAGAGGAATATCAATCACACTGTCCAGTATCGCTAAAAAAACAGCGTTTCATCGCTAGTGTTCGAGGATTGACAGGGGACAAATAAGCAGCAGGTAACAACACTTCTTAAGAAAATTCATTTAAATACAAGGCCTCCATTTTTCAATTGAAGGCTAAACAAATGAACTAGCAATATGAAATTTCGTTGAATGAAATAGCCGTTACAATGGTTGATGCGCCCCTGTCGGCAGTGCTCAGACAATAGTGACAAAACGCTACTTTTGGCGGTGGCAGAAAACCAATACCGATCCTGAGTGCAATTAGTGAACTACTAAAAACCGGTCATACCTACTCAGACAAGACTTATTTACTTTACCTCCGTTCATGTAACTAGCGTGTATGTTCGTGCGTGCGTGCGTGCGCGCGAGGGTGTGCGTGTGCGTGCACGTGTTTGTATGATATTTTCGTTCCTATGTACCCCCTTCTCTCTCTCTCTCTCTCTCTCTCTCTTTCTCTCTTCCTTTCTCTACCACACCTCTGACACACTCACTTCCGTTACTGCTCCTTTATTTTTACTTTTTGTTCTCTACCCTCCTTCTCTTCATTCTATCTATTTCAAGACCGTATAGCGCTTTTCATTGACTTTCTTACATTTTTGTTGGGGGTGGAAACAACTGTCATCCAACCCATCCCACTTTTTTGTGTGTCTTATGTTTTGTTCTTCGTGGCAAAAATCCTGTTCGTTTGATAAAATGACCTTTCCTTTTCTATGACCAAATCATTGACTACTTTAACTTAATTTTGGGGCATGTTATATACAAGTATAGCTTTTTAACACGCCCTACTATTATACTATTAAACAAAAATAAATTATCTTGAAGGTTATACCATGTGAATAATAATTTGTTAAGTTACTAATGTTCAATTTCTATTTACTGAGATCTACGTAGAACACCATTGTTACCAGAAGTGTTGTTTTGTTACGTTCTTTATGTAATGCACTATTATTTGAAAATAGTAGATAAACATAATTGAACTTGACCTTCTATAGGCCATATTTTTTTTAATAACTAGCGTTTAGTTTGTGGGCAAGATCAAATATTAGGGCTTCACGTAGGTTTCTCGTTCATAGTTGAAATCACGAAAACTATATATATCTCTCTCTTTATACTTCACGTGCTCTGTACGTCAATATTGTATCGCTGAACCTTGTTGGGGTTTACTCAATAACATTTAAGTCTCACACGTCTGCCTATGTGTGCCGATCTAATACGACGTGAACCAACATCGTTGACATTTCACCGTTTACCTTCCGATACGTGAATAATGTTAAAGATCGGGATAAACGGCTAAAGGTGAAACGTTTATTGCATCCGTACAAGTAATAGGACAAGGATGAAGCTTTGGCTATCCTTTGTACATGTGGGACAAAATAAACGTTCAGGATCAAAATCAGTAGCTTCGATTTGAAGTAGTTTATCGACAAATCGGAGACCATGGTGTAATCACATGACCAAGGCGGGCCCATGTTACCCCCTCAAAGAAAAACAAATTCCCCACTTTGTTGTAAAAAGTGGTTAGAATTGGACCCCCTCCAAAAAACTAAAAAAAAACAACAACAACAAATCGAGGCAGCATTGCTCAAAGTGTGGGAACTGATTGTAAATAACCTGGCCCTTGGCCCTTTCTCATCTATTACTTTTTTAGAGAATACAACTCACGCCTATTGATTGGTCATACGCGGTCACGTGTGATTCATTTGCTGAGACTATCCAACGTTTTTTCATGCAAAAGCTTGCAATAGTAAGCAAATAATTACCGTTGGGGAAGCACTTCCGAGGCGATCTGGATGTAGCTTTGTCTCCGAAGCGAAGCTGAGGAAAGATAGCGTATACATTCAGATCGCCGAGGAAGTGATAGTTTGCCATCGCCTTAAACCAAAATGTGATTATTTGCTTTATATTCCACATCGGAAACATTTCACTTCTTTCGTCATTTTAGGGCAACAAGTCATCAATTAACAGCTAGCAAACGGTGTACGACACGTACAGGGCATGCTTTATGGTGGCGTATTAACACTAAAAGCGCTTAAAGAGGAGAGCAATACGCAACATATACAATTAAAGTGCGTTGCACTGTGTAGATAGTACTACTATCTACCGAGTGCAACGCACTTTCACTGAATATAGTAGTACTATCTACATAGTGTAACGAACTTTTCTTCTCCCATCAATGATGGGCGAACTATCTTTCATCACGTGATTTACTTTTGACCAATCGTAGAGCAAGATTCTTAGTATGTGGAATATAATTTCCATTACTATCCAAGCATTTTTAGGTTCGCGATGAGCAGCAGTGGATTAATGCGCTACTGCGCGTGGGCCAATAGTTGCCTAGCACTGCGCGTAAACCCATATAGAGGTAAATGCTCTTTCTCCGTGTGCTCTCTAAAGCAAGCTTATTAAACTAGAGGTCAGCGATAATGATTCGTAATATCAGCGAATAATGACTACGAAACACTTCGTCAGGTGATTAATGTAAGCATATCACTAGCGATATTATTTTCGATACTACATCCGCAATGAGTAATATATTTAGAATTATTTTTACATCAAATAACAAGGATCTAGGAGTTTCGTAATATAAAACACAATATAATGATGCAAGTTTACAGCCGTTCATTACGGGATCTATCCGCTCTTGTTGAGGCTGTTTCCGTACGATAGATGCATACAGCCTCAACTCAACATGGTATAATGAACTCATTTGCGCGCATACATCATTTGTTCTAATATTGCGTTGTGTTAAATGGCGTATCCATAAATCGTCTGGGGGAGGGATCTTTCCAAAATGGGAAGGGGAACCGTAGCAGCCCTGCTACAAGTTAGATGGATTTTTTTTTAACCGACTTTTTAAAGGGCTCGGGGTGGTGGCGTACGCTGGATTCAAATTATACTAGTTTGAGAGCATTCAACTGCTAGACATTTTGAAGGCACAGATTGAGTTAGTGGGTGATGAAATTTGGGATTTTTTTTTTTTGGGGGGACATACAATGGGTTTGTTAAACTTTCGGTGATATTTACAGTGCACTATAAATGGGATTGTTTATTGTTATGGTAACTAATACCAACAATGTATTTAATGATGTAAAGATCAATTGCATTGGAAGCATTCATGATACTCCATCATGGCAAACATCCTGTTTTTACTTCATTATGTGCCAAATCGGAATAAAAGGCTTTAACAATGTGAGGCTTATTCCACCCACGTGAACAGGAGGTTACCTGAATTTCATAAAGTTCTTCAAATTACTCTCTCCCCATCATGCTCATCGCACGTTTCCCCCTCACCGATTTAACGTAAGAATCTCCAAGAAGCAACCAACCGCAGACTAGACACGGCAGAGAGGTGAGGGTATCTTTGTTATCGAGTGTTGAATATTGATGATGATTCCCAGATAGCAGGGAGAGATAGTTATCAGTTTTGATCTGAATTCTTTCTTATAAAATTGTACTTACCGACTGGCAGAGCGTGAGAATGAAGCGGATGCTCGGATGAAACAAAGAGAATTGGGGAGGAAGGACGGTGAAGGAGACAGGAAGAGTGAGATGGATAGATACTAGGAGATAAAGACAGACCGTGATAGATCGTGATATCTCTATAAAAATGAGACATTCAGTCAGGCATTGGAGTTATCAAGAAAGACAAGGCTAAAGATAAATAGAGAGAGAGAGAGAGAATTTTGGGTGAAAGAACGGAGAGTATGGAAGAGAGAAAAAAACTGAAGGATTATTAGAAAGAAAAAGAAAATAAAACATAACAGATACGAGGAGGGGGAGGAAGATAGAAGGGAGGAGAAAGGTATAGAGAGAGTGAGAGAGCGAGGAAGAGATTGATATACATTGCTGTAGGGAGCGAGAGAGAAAGAGAGAGGGGAGAGAGGGGGAAAGGGAAGGAGGGAGACGATAGGGAGAGCCAAACAGACAGACAGAGAGAGAGAGACAGAGAGAGAGAGAGAGAGAGAGAGAGAGAGAGAGAGAGAGAGAGAGAGGAGGAGGATGTAGAAAGGGAGAAAACAAAGAGAGGGTGTAGTTTCTAACTGTACTATCTATAGGCCTATATACTAAATTCACAAAAATTTGCATAACCACTGTTCCGACCGACGTAGAACTTCCGATTTTGCTTATGAAAAATTATAGAAGAAAGGATATTGAGTGGTTCCTAATGAGAGCATGTTGATAGTAAAATTAATTTCGCAACGGTGTCGTTACTGCCATATCATTTCGATAAGGAACGGGCGTAATGCCAAAGGGTGACATTTATCAAAGATACCAAAGACATGAGGAATCGTGAAGGAAGAAAAATACCCCCTGCCAACATGCGTGTATTTAGAAGCAGAAGAGTTTACGGAGTACTTCAAAAGTGCAATGTCTTGTAACGAACCAGGTGAACGGACAGTTCATGACTGTGAAGCACAAGCCTTAAAATCATTTGGTTTTATACTAAACAGCCCGTGTACCGTGGTACTGAAACAAACAAAACTAAATAAATCTAGACATGTTGAAAGAATGAATGGCGTCACTCTTTAATCCAGAGGGTGGGGGCTGATGGGGGCGGGGGTCCACCGTGAGGTCACACTGCTAGATTTTGCGAGTATCCATTTCATTAATAAGAATTTGTTGCAATAGCCATTTACGTAATGTAATCAAATGTAATGCACAAAATCTTCATTAAGTGCCTCGTTACACAGAATTCATTCACCTGTTACGAACAATTGTATTTCAATAGTCG
Source organism: Mesocentrotus franciscanus (assembly GCA_037976565.1). NCBI lineage: Eukaryota > Metazoa > Echinodermata > Echinoidea > Camarodonta > Strongylocentrotidae > Mesocentrotus > Mesocentrotus franciscanus. The sequence goes on along the minus strand of CP137677.1, from coordinate 30,956,374 downwards.
GAGTGTGAATTTAGGTGCCAGGTAGAAATATCAGAGGAAAAAATGTCAGAGGTAAAAAAGTCAGAGGTAAAATTGTCAGAGGAAAAAATGTCAGAGGAAAAAATGTCGGAGGTAAAAATGTCAGAGATACAAAAAAAATGTCAGGTACAAAAAGAAATGTAGAGGTTAAAATTGGTGCCGTCATAATATCTCAGCACTTTATCACACAAACTGTCGAGACGTAAGCTACTGGGCTAGTCTATTATATTTTATAAATGACTGTGTATTGTACAAAGTACAATGTGGAAAATATATTTGAAACTTATATTTTGTGATCAGGTTTGCATAAATTAATTTCTATAATTTTTCGATATTTCAAATTGGTTGATGTTTTAATGTTTATTTGGTTTTGAGGAAGTAGGCTTAAGTACATAGAATATTAAGATTGAATGAGATAAAACAGGAAGTCAGTTATAAAGATCGCACAGAAATTCCACAAATTCAGTAATTAGACCCATCTTCATATCCATCCCAGCAAAGACTGTTATGACAAGAAAACATTAATAAAAAGACACAGATGCTTTGTCCCCCTCATCAATACTTTATTACAAAAGTTTAACAAACAATATCAAAGCTTCGCTTGAAGAATGTCAGATAGTAGGCCTACAAGTGGTAAACGTTGAGACATATCTACCTAGGTATTTTGTCATGTGCTTTCGACCATAACACTGTGTAACTTTATATTTAAAAAAATCATGTTTGTGATTAAGAAACGTGGGAGAAATACAGTTTAAGTCCCTCAATTTCAACTGTTTCTTTTTTGTGCCAAATTCATGATGCATTTTGTTTAATGTGTAGACTTGTACGAATATGTACCTGCTGAAAACAGTGTATGCCAGCACACATTTTATAAATCCTGCACCAAATATCCTTCAAACAATATTATCATGTATACAAGCAGTATCATGATGCTATAAATGTGTACAGTAAAACTATGTTTCTGATATGTTACTCATGAATAAATATTTGTCAATTTCAGAGTTTGATCTCTCACAGCAAATAATTATAGAACGATGTAGCTTAAACAGAACCTCTGCAAAGGGCGCGCTTATCTGGAATGTGATGGTGCGGTTAGCATTTGATGTAACATTGGTGGCTTTCTGCTTTGTATCAGAGTATCAAAGCTGCTTATTGATGATCTCCCAGACTATTGAAGCTGTGACGTCATAACAATCTATTTTTGGAATTTCTCAATTTTGTCTTCATTTTCCGAAAGAGCATCAAAAATAATGTCCAAATGTCGAAAACCAATTGAATATTTAAAGTATTGGCTGAGATATGACCATCTGAATAAATATATTGCCTATGGGAACTCAGTGTTATATTGCTCTGGCTCCTAATGTTATGAACCAGAGCAATATAACACTGAGTTCCCATAGGCAATCTTTTTATTCAGATGGTCATATCTCGGCCAATACTTTACATATTCAATTGGTTTTCGACATTTGGACATTATTTTTGGTAGTCTTTCGGAAAATGAAGAAAAAATTGAGAAATTCCAACAAAAAAAAATTTGATGACGTCACACTTCACCACTCTATAGTGTTCGACGATCAACTCTTTGCAAAGCGCGCGCTTCTCTGGAATGTGATGGTGGGGTTAGCATTACATGTAACATGGGCGGCTTTCTGCTTTGGATCAAAGTATCAAGCCCACAAGAAAGTGAAATTGTTGGAAATATGCATTTGTAGGAAATTACATTTTATAGTAGTCATTGCCACCCTGTTAAAATGTCCATCAATCTTCAGAAGGGACGGAGAAGTGGGGGGGGGAGGACTCACAGCGTGATATCTTATCCTCTTTTTTTGGGGGGGGGGCTGTGATGAATTTTCTTTTTCTTTAATGATTACACCATCGAGCCACAACTCGGCCTATAATTCATGGCCAAACTACTTGATTTTAGACATTCTTGTTTCCAGAAGTGTCCTCAGTGTACCAGTATCACTTGCTTAGACAAAGGCATATGAGGGGAGGCAGCCGGGTCACTATGCCCCAAAAGAAGAATACACCCCCCCCCCTGTCTCCCCTCGGCAATAATCGGGCAAAAAGTCACAATTTAGGGGAAGAAAGGTAAATAAAAGTTAAAGAAAGAAGAAAATAAAGCAGCGCTGAAATTAATGACTGCAGAAAAGCCTTCGTTATATCTTTTCGATAAGCCTAATATACAACCATTACCAATATTCAACCTGTAACATGCTTTTTATATATTTTTACCTCTGACATTTTTACCTCTGAAATTTTTTCCTCTGGCATTTTTACCTCTCACATTTTTTCCTCTCGCATTTTTACCTCAGACATTTTTACCTCTGACATTTTTACCTCTGACATATTATTTACCTCTGACATTTTTTCCTCTGACATTTTTACACCGAGCCGTGAATTGCGTACATTACGTGTTGTTAGGTAGGACAAGCCATAAGGTTTGTCCTACCTAGCAACAGTAATAGTACTAGTAGTGCGATTGACTACGACTTGAAGCTGACTCGGCTTTTATGCTGACTAGAAGAGTTAAATGCACTATAATTCCGGTTGTTAGTACTCATTGTTTAGAACCTAAATCAGAAAGATGATGTTTGTTTAGCGTTCCATATCTAATATAATTTCCATTCGTTGTAGCTGCATGTATATAACTGTTGCTATTTTGTTTTTCATCAAATCATATAAAAGACTAACCAATCTGCGGGTGGGGGAGGGGGTGTTGTCGGAGGAAAGAGGCTTAACATTTAACGTACATTATGTAATGTTATGTATGTATGTATATAATCAGTATGCATTTCCCAGTAGAATAAATCCCGAATGGATGTTATCACTATAGAAAATCTCAGCAAGATTTTCTCTAAGATTTTTGTTTGGTCCACATATTCTATCTGAGAAGTTTATTTAACAATAATTAGCAAGTGCAATGTATCTATCAATATGCCAGTTTGAAAGTGGGGTCTTATCTTGTAAACGATGGTCATTGAAAAAATATACTTTCATGTGTAAAATATAATAAAAATCCATAATGAAATATGTTGATGATGAGGACCTATATGATTTTTAGACCAGACTCCTTAAGACTCAAGTGTTTATGGGCAAATATTTTTGTTCCATCGCTCTCTCCCTCTCATGCCAAAACTGTTACAATATCTCAAGTCTGGATGTTCGATCCCATGGCCTATATTTTCCCTTTTCCCCCTTGAAAAGCAGATCTTTTCATTGCAATCTTAATTACAACAATTTTCCTCTTTTTGTTTTCCTTTTCAATCTTTCCCCCTACATCCACAGTTTGAAGGGGATTCCGATATTCTCGGCGATTTGAGGAGAGCGGCGAATAGGATGAGACTTCTACAACTCTTCAACCTGTCAAAGACTCGCCTGAATGTAAGCACTCTTAAACTCGAGTTTCCTTCGTTCCGATTCATTTACGGTAATTCGACACGCCGTCGGAGCTGGAGACGGGGAACATCTCTTCGGATAAAAAAAAAAGCTGGCCCCGAAAATATAAGAAAATGAGAAGTTCGAAACGCAGGGTTGTTTTGTTATCGTTTCGTTATGAAGTGTGGGGTCAGTTTTACCGTGACAAGGGGCAGGTCTGGGGGAACAAACAGTTCTTTATTTTAGTCTGGGGAAGGAACTGATATAGAGCATTGGTTAGTTCATGAGGCTCCAATTCGTCAGTGACTTTCATCCTCGAGCATGCATTTCCGTTATGTAAAAAAACATCGGATTTTAATGTGAATAATTTCAATTCTATGCTCCAGGCTCCATGTATTCTTCAGTTGAATGGGTATTCGTATTACATTTCTGAATTGTTTATCTTTTTACAAAGTATTCAGGCTCCCACATTCCGACGTAAGGCAGACAATCTTATGATAAAATCCATCAGTTTGGATGAATACATGAAGTAAAAGATGTGTTATTTTGCGCCCATTTATGGTGCTGTAATAAGGTCAATGAATATAATGTTATAACCATATGTCAAGCAGGCAGGGATCTATTTATGATGTTGAAAAAATGTTGTTTGTTACGTTTGCAGTTAGTTTTTACAAGGGTGCTTTTGAAGATGGTAGAAGTATAGCTTATTACATGATTGTCAAGCAGTGCGAAAGGATGGAAAACATTTTTGATAAATTATAACAAACATATTTAATTTCCGAGCATAATAATGCTGACATATATAGTTTAAGAACTATTCGTACCTTGGTACAAATACAATTTCATCTGTTTTTATTTTAAAAAGTACTTTATCATTCTGAATTAATTGCTGATGATTTTGCTCAAAACTTTTGCAGATGTTTTGTTTCATTCTCAACGAAATTGATGTACTAGTCTGCAGCTGCGTCAAAATGTTAAAAATTGCCTTTGATATTGTTTCAACGCTAGGCATCTATTTTCTCTCCTTAAAATGAATGATGACCCAAAATGACGGAAACGTTTTTTTTTCTTTTATTTTAACACTGTTGTAGATCGGCGATACAGTTGACACAATCAATGATATAACATTTTTCATACATTACTCATCACTGTCTGTAATAACATATCCAAACCAAACAAACAAACAAACGAACGGGAATAAAAACCAGACATAGTCTATGGCAGTCTGTAATATAAAACAATCGTTTTAAATGCCGCTATTATCATATGGAAATTAAAAATCATTTTACTCATGTATGAGAATAATATTGATGACGTATACATAATAAATGAGCAAATATATTTTCTCTTTCATATTATCAGGGTTCCCCTTGTATTAAAAATGCGTTTTAAAAACTCCTATGATTATTGCACTAGTACAATATTGTTATGCTGAATGTAAATATTAATATCGTTAGCTGGGAATGATATCAATTATTTAAGTATGCTTTGGAAAGCAATCACTGTATCGGCAATGGTTTCATTGTCATGAATAAGGAGACATCGTGCAACTCATTATTTCTCAATAATTGCGGCTTCCAGTTCTTTAGTGGCGGTGGATAAAAAAAACAATTAAACACTCTGAATAAACGTTATGATAGAATTTTGATGACATGGACAATATTTTCATTTATTGCTAGTATTAAGAAACCATGGGTCAAAGACCTGGCCCTGTTTCATTAAACTTGTTATCAATAACAAGTGTCATATTTCTATAACAATTTTGCTCTCAGCCAATCAAATGTAAGGATTTCAGTAGCTTATAACAGTTATCGCAACTTGTTACTGATAATAGGTTTCGTGAAACAGGGCCCGGGTTTAGATATTTTAGGGCCGTTTTTTAAATGCTCATTAACTCATGCTGTGACGTGGATTTTGAATTTTGAGCCTTTTGACAAAAGAAGAGCGAAATTATTCTTCCTGAACCGGACGAAGCTATAACATAATTACAACCTAATTTAATAATAAAGCAGTTCATTTTAAGGTCCGATGAAAAGACCCGAATGTCATGTTGTGACAACTGAAGACCTCGTCGGCTTGCAAATTTGCTGGGTTTTTTTTCTTCTCGTAACTCAAGAGTGAAAGGTGGACTGGTTTAACTGGGGGTCTTTGTTGAATACTTTAGATGTAAATGTTTGATATGTCACATTCTCAAGAAACATAAATCGGGAAAAATCAATGTTTCACATAAATGACTAAAAAAAAATACCAAAAAAAATATATGATAACAAACTGAATAAAAAGCAATCTGTCTGTAAAACAACAATTAACAAAAATATTTAACAAAAAATGAAGAAAAAAAAGGTGGAATGTCAACATTTATAGCTTCTATTTGAACAACTGGTAATTTGGTAATGCATAATTTTGCTCCAGAGTCTAAATTTGGGATTGGTAAATGTGAATTTGGAGGCGTTGACGTCTAATTGATTATTCATGGTTCATCAGCGGGCCGGCTGTAAGAAATTTGATCATAGAGGGAGGAATATTAAAACACGACAAAAATAAGGCCAGAACATATCGCCTTACAACAATCGCCTGCTGGCTGTTAATTGGTATCATTTGATGGACAATAATGAGGCCTTAAAAGCTCATACTGATAAGGAGTTTGAAGACCAGATTTACAGTGTAGCGTGAATTTAGCGGGAATAGAACACGTATGTGGTAAATTAAAAGCAACCGTAAAACAAAGAAAAATCAAAAATTCTTACGCGTTATTCGTCAATCAAAAATGCTGATGTTTGATATATTTTGATAATGCTAAATTCTTCATTCTTGACGACTATGGGATATTTCTATATATTTTAATCGCAATGTATATTTGAATGTGAAACATTTGGAAATTCAAAATCATTTCACAATTTGGGTTAAATTATTTTATTATATACTTAAGTCATTTCTAAGTTTACTGTTCCGAGAAGACTATGGAGACTTTGTTTTTACAACGACAAGTTTATTTGAACTGGATTAATTTGGGAATATTCATCACATAATAATAATAATAATAATAATAATAATAATAATAATAATAATTTAAAGTCAACTCCAAATTTTATTAAACCGAAAATGGAATTTCTTTTTGCCCAATTGATCGTGAGCCCGGCAGCCACTGAGCAGCGCCAGATCGACATAACTCTATCCCCTTATTGTTGAACGCCAAACAAGGTAGCAGCAACTCCCATCTTTTAACGTCTTTTGGTATGACGCGGCCGGGGTTCGAACCCACGACCTCCCGGTTGTGAGGCGGACGCTCTATTGACTGAGCCAACACACCGCGTTCTCATAGGGACAAAGAAAAGAAATTACAAAACAAAATGATGATATTGATAACATGGCAAATTCGTATTATCATGATCATACACGAGCAGCCTTCTTTTTATTTTAATATTGGGATTATTACGGAACCTCGAATACACCTACATGCACCTTTGAATGACGTGTTTCAAAATTTGGGGCATGTGAACTAAATTTGAAGCGGATGATACGATACAATTGAACCTTATAGGAATGTACCTACACATGCCGCATAATAGAAAATTAGAAACATGTCACCGTCTTCATATCGAATTAATATTTATGTCAGCGTGACCACTATTTTAAATGTTTTCTGTAGTGAGTTTGATTGCATCGCAAAATGACACAGGGAGAGAGAGAGAGAGAGAGAGAGAGAGAGAGAGAGAGACAGACAGACAGACAGAGAGATGCCGTTAATTTCATGCATGAATCAGTTATTACAATAAATGGTTGTTTTGATAGACGCGTTCTCATAGGGACAAAGAAAAGAAATTACAAAACAAAATGATGATATTGATAACATGGCAAATTCGTATCATCATGATCATACACGAGCAGCCTTCTTTTTATTTCAATATTGGGATTATTACGGAACCTCGAATACACCTACACCCATGTTTAATCGTTTAGATTCAATGAAATAGTTCCCCCCAAATCAATACAATGTTTAAAAATACAGTCCACTGATCGGCCTATATTTTAAATCAATTTTATATGTTCCTACGATCATTGCTAAATCTTCAAAGAGTAAAATGGCAAATAAACGAATTTGTACAAGTTCTGTAGATCTTCAAGACACGTATGATCCTACAGTGATGCTTTGGTCTTTATGAGTTAGGGTACGTCAGTGAGGAATAATGTCATAGTAGGACATGTCGCCTGAAAAGGATTGACCTTTCACGCCCTAGAATTCGAATATGATCAGAAATAGCGACAAGTTTGCACCAAATTTTCATTCAATATGTGAGTGTATAGTCGCATATATCCATTTCTATGTGCAGTGCATGGATTCCAACAAGATTCAATCACTTTCCTTTGTGATCATTCCAACAAGTTTCAATCACATTTCATTGTGATCACTCCAAAATCATGTATACCCACACATCGTGTGTCCGAACAGGTTTGTTATCCGGACAGGCGATTTCAAACAGTAATTTGAAGCAGTTTACAAGCAATATTTCATAAATATTTTAAGACTTATGTTGGAAAATATCATAAGGACAAATATTCATGATGATTTGTGATTTGTGATTTCATGAATATTTTTCGTTAAATCCAATGTCGAAAAGAGAAGGCTTTGTTTTCGTGAGGTGTCCGGACACACAACTCCCCCTCCCCCCCCCCCATTATACTACAAAATTAACCCATCCCCAATTGCTTACAGTCAGTTTCATTCACGAGGTAATCGCATGACCAGTGCTCGACTTTATCTTTAAGGGCACTCTTTAAGGGGCAACGTGTAAAATGCCAAGGATCTTCTATCCCCGAGGCCCTACCCTCTATCGCATCAGTGGACGTGTTATGGGAACTTTGAATCTACAGAGGTACATTTGAATGGAACGAAATCAGTACATTGACACGAAATTAACATACAAGACTGTTTGAATTCAGCGGAATAGTATGTAGAATGTAATGGGTTTAATCTACCCTTCATGACCTGTAAAGCAAGTATGTGGTAGATTATGTGGATGTAGAAAGATATAATTTAATTCCCGCGCCCCAAAAAAAAAATAAAAAAAATTGTCTTCAAAAGGCAAAATGTTGATCAACCTTTAAGTGATTTTTGGTTTACTTACTAAACCTTCATAATTATAATCATTCTTAAATATTCTGAATAATCCACTCCTGGGCACTCCTGTTTCTAAAGGAGGCATTTGGATGACTGTAACGCTATAGAAATAAAATTTCTTGAAAACGATTTGCTATAAACCAAGATTGGAACGAAGTTTGCTTGAAATTCACTTCGTGAAAACCTGAGTAGGCCTATATAGAATCAAATTTAGACGATAAAAAAATCATACAATCAGAGATCTGGGAGCTTTAACTTTTCATTCATCAATAAACCGTCGTGACCCCCAGGGGAGTGCTGCATCTTAACACATATCAACACCAAGCTTGATGATCCACAACGGAATGCTCGTACTTTATTTCAAAAATACAAATGCCTTACACCTTCTAAAAGGGTTCCTTGGGCTAGAAACCAATTTAAAATTGATATTCATTTGCAGAGACTAAAGTTCGAGATAGTATATGATATATGGATGGCCATGTAAAATTATATTTTATTCAGATTGGGTGCATGCGCTTTATGTTGTTTTCGGCTTTAATAATGTAATGCTTTTACACGTTTAACCTCCAGTCAATCGTGAAAGAGTCAGTTTCTTGGAACCGTACTGCGTTTGAATGAGAACGCGTCGTCTTCGTGTAAATGATTATTTATTCATGCTGGGTGTATGTGCTCGGTTTTCATTATGTGTTACAAACCGAAAATAAGGAATTCTAATTTGAAGTTCTTGTTCTTTTCTCCTCCATTCTCTGTCTTCCACATTCCGTTCCTGTTTCTAACACTTCGTTGTCACTTCCCACCTCAACTTTTCCATCTATTCCCCTCTTTATCAAACCTCTCTCTCCCTCTAACTCTCTTTCTCTCCTTCTTTATCTCTCTCTCTCTCTCTCTCTCTCTCACACACTCTTTCTCCCTTTCTTTCTCTCTCTGCCTGACCCTCTCCCTTCCCTTTCTCTCCATCTCTTTCTTCTCTCTCATTCTTTTACCTCCCTTTCTGTCTTTCTTTATCTATCTCACCCTCCCCGGCCCTCTCCCATTTCCTTATCCCTTCTCCCTTTGTATCTCTCTTTCTCTCTCTCTCTCTCTCTACAGGACTTGAAGGATACGACAACGAATGAAGTTGATGAGAGACCTATCTACGAAGACTATCTCGGAACAGGATTATAGGAGACACCGTTTCTTTCACATTTGCATAAATAGCCCTGTATTTTCAATATTTAAGTTTATCATATAAACTCATGCATTTTTTAATATACAGGTTCAATGTTAAGGATATGCAAATATCTACTTTTTTTCTTCAAAACTATCATTATATGCCTTCTTGATATCCTTACATGAAAAGTAAAATAAACCTGATGATATACCTTTTGCGTCAATCATAAAAACAAGGGAATGTTTTCTTCTGATTCAAGAATATATGTAGTCACATGATGGACAATTTAGAATTGAATTCAAGTTATTATACATATACTAAATTCATTCATGTCTGAATCTTTTTTAGACAGAGCTCTGTAGAATAGGTCAAATGACTTCTCATTTTAAACAATCTGAATTAGAAGCTATAAATTATTATTTAATTATCGATTGTGATCCTGAATAAAATATCCTGCATTGTCTCTAAATGTTTCTAATTCAGTCATGCTCTTTATCATCGTCAATGAATACATCCTTTTGTGTGCTTTTAATGTTCCCTACGCAGACACCAATGTGATGATATCGAATCAAGTTCTGATTAACATTTATCGGCCGTGTATTATTTAATATTATACTGAGCAGGGTTAATTGAATGTATGAACATATAAGTGAGATCGGTACTGATGTATATATTTGTACAGGTTTAGGTACAGTCATAAGCACTTCACTGTGGGAGATGGAAGAAGTTTCGTAATTCAAAATGAATCATGCTAAAGTGATAAAGTGAGTAAAATTCACCCTATCAAAATCAATGACGGCACAATATAATTAATTTAAATTAGACTTATTACGTATTTAATGTAGTAGCTCCGCATGTTTAGAGATGTAGAAACAAACGAGGTGATAGAGGGATAGAGAGTGAGAGAGAGAGAGAGAGAGAGAGAGAGAGAGAGAGAGAGAGAATATAGAAGTTTGCTTGTTCAGCGGCAATTATCCAAAGATTAAGCGCAGTCACCTATGTAACATAATTATAAAATACTAATTGAAATTAATCAACACAGATGCATGGCCTAATCATGCCAATAGTAATCACTCGGAGTGGCTTTATTCATAAATAATGTTTGAAATAAAAAGTGTCGTTATTTATTGATTGATTTATTCATTTATTTATTTATTCACATATCCATTCATATATTTAATTACTTTAATTTATCTTTTTGTTTTTTTGTTTTGTAGTATTCTTTATTGTATTTATTCAATACATGTACATTATACAACTTACTTCAAATTGCAATACATAACATATAGAGAATTTTGCTAAATACGATGCGATAGAGTAGAGTTATATTTGCGATTTATAAGAATTTCAACCAAAAAACATGTGCTTCATGATTGGATAATTATTTCGTCCCTGTTACTTAGAAGTGATTTTGACCCCATTTACGATTTCATATTACTCGTCACTGCTCAGGGTTAAATCACTTGAATGAATACTACAAAATGAAAATTTTGGACAGTGCCCTTAATACACTCTGTAAATTGACTTTGTTTCTGTAATGACTCATTCATTCCCCCCACCAAAAGAAAGATTTCCTAAATAATGCCATTGGCTCACGACCCCCTTCTTTGTATTCATTCAAGTGATTTTAGTAAGGAAAATTTGAAGAATCTACCGAAGATGTGAACATAGTTCATGAACCCTGATCAGTGAGGTGGTGTTTTTCTTTCCTTTTTTCACGCTGCAATAACACTACATCATCCTAGCATCGTGAACTAAGAACAAGAGCTGTTATAATATTGCTTTGTTATAACTTTGATTGTTCAGATGGACTCCAACCCCATTTAACATCAAAGTATACTTTCCCTCCCCCTCTCAATATGTATCTCCTATATATCCCAGACATTTAACTTAACAATCAAGTCTGTATAAGTCCTGGAAACTCGAATCATCATTTCAATCACTAAAATCTTCAGAGTTCAAGTGGCGCCGAGACCTTGAACCCCTAGACCCCATCCCCCCATGAATGCATCAAGGCGTTTGCCAAAACCTTCCAAAACCTTATCATCTTTCCCCGAATTTATATACAATATTATACGCATTTTATATATTCGTCGCCCACACCTCCACGACGTACCTCACTTCAAAATCGTACCTGGTGTCCCTCTGATTTGTTTCCCCTCTCCGTGAAGAATCCTCATAGGCATGATATTCCTCTTCACAATTTCTAAGTGTACTACTTGACTTTCTTGTAGTTATAGTCTAGAGACCACTTATATACTCCCAGTGTTTTAATACAACGCAATAGCAACTATTCTCGAAAAATCAACTCAACGGTAATTCCAACACCCTGTTGTACATCCCACAGCAATCATGTTCGGATCCCGTAGTACGTCATTGTCATGTTCGCACATTGCAAAAGGTGACGCCAAGAATATTGGAATGGCCTTAAGTTGATTTCCTGAAATTAGTTGCGATTGTGTTAATATCCTTGATATCATATTAGTGTGTTATTTCAAAAAAAGGATAGCGGTGCGTGAAAAAAAAAATGATTGTGCTTTTTCGTGATGTAAGACATGTTTCATGTTTTCGTTTTGATTTGAATTACTTAAACGGAATATTATGTTCAATAGAGATTTCTCTGTTCAAAACAAGCAGCAAATCGCAATTAGTATACACTTGTAACACTATGCCAACAGTACACAGAAGTTTTAATACCAACCAAATAGATTTATGGGAAGTGCTAATGAAGGATTGCCAGAGATTTTTTGCATTGTACAAGATAACGGCTTTTAACAAATCGCAGAAGTCTGTAAATATCTTTAGATTTGATTTCACTTGTGCAGAACAATACGCATTGCCATCATAATGTATTTTACTTTGTGAAACAATTCACGATAGATTTAACGCTTTATTTCTTGCACCTTTGTACTCCCTCTTTGTTACGTTAGCCTCTCATGTCTACGCATTAATCTTGGAAAAAAGAAAAACGAAAGTAATAAAAAGGTCAAATCTAGACTTCTATATACTTGGTTGTGTATATTGGTGTCTAATATTTATGTCGCGGGTTTTGTCTGGTTTGAATATCATAAAGGGGGACAACATCATGGCGGGATGGTGGAGGTGGTGGTGGTATTGGGGTGGGGGTGATATTGGTGGTGATGATGATGATGATGATGATGATGATGATGATGATGATGATGATGTGATGATGATTATGATGATTATGATGATATTGATGTTGAGGAGAAGGAGGATGGTAGTGGTAATGCTGATGATGATGATGATGATAATGATGATATTAATGATGATGAACAGGAGGATGAAAATGATGATGGTGGCAATGATGATGATTGAGAGGTGGATGCTAGTGATGATGGTGGTGATGATGATGACGGTGATGATAATGATGATGATGATGATTGATGACAATAATATTGATGATGATGAAGAGGAGAATGATGATGATATTGATGATGATTGATGATAATGATGATATTGATGATGATGGAGAGAATGAAGTGATGGTGATAATAATGTTGATGAATGGTAATTGAGAGGAGGATGATGATGATGTTGAAGAGGAGGAGGAGGATAGTGATTTTGATGATGATGATGGTGATGGTGATGAGGACAAAAAGATGGTAAAACAGTGGTGATTATGAAAAGAAAAGGTTTAAATGGTCAAGACCAAAATTATTTGTCCAGGTTATTTTGTTTTAAATCGCATCCATCTTTACATAAGTTACGAAATACACGGGACAGCTGCTTCTAAAATTAATTCACAGAAAAACAAAATCCAACTCTTGGAGATTGCGCTTCCAGTTGTGCCGCTCCAAAGCTTTAGAATAATCTACATACCACTAGACATAAGAAAGGCCTCATCTGTTGCCGTGTGAAGACACATTTGTTTTTAGAAGCTTTGGAATAGGGTTTGGTTGTGTGTTTGTAAAGTAGCGCTGTTGGGATTTCTTTTTTCATCACAGCGCAGTAGAGTATGTTTATATAGTAACCGCGCTATATAATACGATCCAATTATTATTTTATATATCACAATTACAACCGCACAGGTTTCCAGAGTCCAAACTCACAAACAACGTGTGCACTATCTCCTCTTGAGAGGGCTATACTGGCAGTAATCTTGTGAAAGAAGTTTATGATTTCCTGAAGGGAATATCACAGTGGCAATCTCGATGCTATAGTACGATATTTAAATTTCTATCAACTCCTGGATAGAGCTTGGTAAAATATTCAAAATATTTTTCATTACAAGAAAATTTATGAAAATAGCAAATTGGGCTTATAGGGTTCAAAGACGAAACAAGATGACATCACAGCATCTGGATGTCTGTTTGTCCCGGATGTGAGTCGAGTTTCTAACGGCGAGTTCATAATCTCGAAGAAGTTCACATCGAAGACTATAATCTGCCTATGCCTCTCGCTACTCCGGAGGACTTGACAATTAAATACCTCTCACTTGTCCTATCCACTTAGCATAATCCTTGGTTTGATGTAAGTTTTGAGTTACACACCTCGTGTTATCCACCTCTGTTGATGCAAACTTGATTTCTTAGTCGTGTGTCACTTCCCGCGTGCGTAAAAGTGCAATCGTGTCGTCTGCCGGATGTTTCTGTTCATGCTTTTTTTTCCTTGGAATTTTTGAAGGCTTAAGAAGTGCTCTATTGATAAAACAATTTGTAGAAGCTTTGCTATTCCGTGAGAAACTAACAACAACAAAAATAATACGTCTTGCATTTTAATCTCCAAAGTTAACCTAACGAGACATTAGGGACTTTTAGATTTTACACGACGAGAACGTGGACTGCCACGGTGACATCCTTTTAAGGTAATGTGACGTCCTTTTAAGGCACTGCCGGGCACGGGCCAGTGCCTTGAAAGAATGGCACACGTGGCAGTCCACGTTCTCGTCGTGTAGATCTAAAAGTCCGTATTCTGGGCTATTAGAACAGAACAAGCGGAGGTCTTTGTACTATTATTTATGTATACATTCAATGCCATAATTGTATAATCTTGTGATGTTTAATCCAAGGGAAAATATATGCATTATTCTGATCCTGAACGGCTTTTAAAATGATATAATTTAATCTCCCTATGTTGGTAGGGAATTTAAGGTAATCGGAATTAGAAAACAAAACAACTTTGGTTTTTATTAATTCGGTATTTCAAAATAAATAACTTTTCGATGGTTGACTTTCGAAAAAGAACAGTACTGTCGCTTGTCAATTCTTTCTATGAATTCTGATTTAATGCATTTTAGTGGTTAAATGTCTGTTTTCATGCCCCTCTCTCCCTCTCTCTCTCTCTCTCTCTTTCTCTCTCTCTCTCTCTCTCTCTCTCTCTCTCTCTTCTCTCTCTCTCTCTCTCTTCCTCTCTCTCTCTCTCTTCCTCTCTCTCTCTCTCTCTTCCTCTCTCTCTCTCTCTTCTCTCTCTCTCTTCCTCTCTCTCTCTCTCTCTTCCTCTCTCTCTCTCTTCCTCTCTCTCTCTTCCTCTCTCTCTCTCTCTCTCTCTCTCTCTCCTCTCTCTCTCTCTCTCTCTCCCCCTCTCTCTATCTCCCTCCTGTCTTTGGTCTGTCTGACTGCGTCCCCTTCTCTCTGTCTCTCTCTATCCTCTCCCTCTCTGTCTCTGTCTCCCTCCATCTAACTTTCCATGATGTTATCTTCTGTATATCCTTCCAATATGTATCCCACTGTCTCTTTATCACCATTGCTCCAATCTGAAAAAGCTATCTGAGGCTATACCCATCGGTGACACTTCTCTCACCCCGCCTGCACCAACGGCGATGAATAGTCAGTCCACCAATGACCCGCAGATTGTTGTACTTTGTCGTTCCCCTCGAAAGTCAACACAAAACACACCTTCTCAAAATCACATATGATTAACTGCTTTTTTAAGTATTTCCTCGTCAATTGTGCGATCATTGCTTTCTTACCAGCACATGTGCCCTCGCGTAGGTGTCAATATTTGGTCGGTGCTAGCGCTAAACAATTTAGATCACTTCTCAACTTTTTAAATTCTGTAATATTGTTCTTATTCTTCATAGCAATCATTATTTACCTCTTATTTATCTATTCCAAACTGAGGAAGCTACAATAGGAAACGACAGGCACCCACTACCCCCCCCCCCCCAATGGTGATCGAAGAAGGAAAAAAACGTGAATTTCAGATAGCATAAGAAAAACTATAATGTCATCTTACTCTTACTAACCGTTATGATATGGGCAGTGAGCATTGTATCATCACTGTGAAAGAGGATGTCATTTAAGACACATTTCTGCAAGTATTTTCAAAACAAATGTGTTTGAAGTCTAATATTGATGAAAAAATACACAATTTAGGTTTTCTGCGTACAACAGAAAACCCAAATTATGTATTCTTTTATCAATATTTGTCTTCAAACACATTTTTGAGGGTGAAATCTTTTCAGAAGTGTGTCTTAAATGACATTCTCTTTCACATTATGATACAATTTAAGTGAAATTTTGCCATCAAATCTTTTGGCGAATTTGGGGCTCCCGACACTTTAGAGGGGCTTTAAACTTCCTACAAGGCCCTACAAGTGATCTTATCGTCTTTTCACCTTGACTTAGTCACCGAAATCGGCTTACATTTCGACTCCATTTGAAAGCCATTTGCGACAAATAGATGGCGTATCAGCAAGGGCAAGGCGACATTCTGCGTGTTGAAGGTTTCCATAAGAGCGCGATTTTACGCCTGAATGGGGCGTTATGTATATCTGATGTCCAATCAAATGTACGTCTGGTTTGCATCGCTTTCTGTTGTTCGTTTGACATCGTTTGATGGAAGAAATGCTGATTAACAACTATCTAGGAAAGGGTAACGGATTGATGCTTAAGCTCTTATCGTATAAGGTATTTAATTCCAGTCTGACCTAAATGTAGGTGTTTTTTATTATTATTCCTATAATGCGGTCAAACATGACTGCATAGACTTTCAAGAATTAACTCAATAGATATGTCGATACCCTATTCTATTGCCTACGGAAATATTATGTAACAAACTGGCTGTAATGTTAGCATATTGCAATAGGTAAAGTAAATGGGTTATGAGAATCTTCGTATGTGGATATCTTGAAAGCATTTGGGATCGTTTTGGTAATAACATCCATTTAGTACAATTGTATGTTGTTTGTATTTTTGTATTTCTCTGCCCCATAGTTTTGGGCCTTAATGATGGGTAATTTGCCATTACATGCTTTTTTGATTATTTGTATGTTATTTGCGTATATATATGATCGAACTTTGAATTTTTTTTATAAATAAAGAACCCTTAATTTATTATTCATGTTAATACTTCCTTTTAATGAATTTACGGAAGAATTGAACGACAACTTTGGTTTAGTCAAGGGGCTAACGCCTGATCAGAAAACAGTTGTGGCGCCATCTCTGGGCAGCTTAAGGGTTGACGCTCTAGCATGAAAATTTGTATCACCAACCTAAAACTACTCTAAAAGAAAGCAGAGAAATAAGAAAAGCAGACTGGTGAAAGTTTGAATTAAATAGGACATATAATTTTTGAAAGTTGTAATTATATTGGCTGAATCGCTAATTTCACTTTGACGTAGTGCCGGACAACTGTCCCATTTGCTTAAACACACACAATGACTAAAATTTCAATTTTTCAAAATGCATGAGACAGGAGGGTATTTCAATTTTAGAAGACGTACAGTAATATGCTACCCGGAACATATTTTGAGCAGTGCCCTATTAAAGGGAGAATGCACTCGGAAAAAAACAAAAATTAGAGATAGTTTTGTACGAGACAAACGGGAGAGTTGTCCGTCACTACGTTAGTCAATTTGATATTCAAATATGTTTAGTGATCTCATATTTTAAACATCTCTTGTTATTCGTCCGATTAATTTCAAACTTGCGCCATTTTGTTTCTCTTATTTTCTGCGTTCATACAAAGGAAAATATTGCACAGGTCGAATTGCCCTTTAACAACTTTCTACACCTGCCCCCATCTCCCCTTCCTGGCTTACTACAAATTTTGAGGATTCTGTAGTAACTTTGCTTGGAAGCTGAATGACCTTTATCAATCATTCATGAAAAAAAAAGATTTTTTGTGAAAACTCGTCATACCCTACTGTGGCGTATCCTGAAAAGTGAGGTGATGGGGGAGGGGGAGGGGGTAAGCACCCCAATGTGTGATAAAGACCATTTGCCCGTTAAACTGGTCTCCTCTCCTGGCCCTTAAAACAGTGAGATGTACCCGACTCGTACCTATGCTGGTTCTGCCACTGTAACGCATTTCCCGTATCTGTTGTTTTCTCTATTTATGAAAAAATACGAATACCTTCAGAAGAAATATCTTCAAGTCATTGTGGAGAGACCAAAAAAAAAGGAGAAGAAACGGAAAAAAGAGAAAAGGGGAAAAAGGAGAAGAGGAAGAAGAAGAAGAAGAAGAAGAAGAAGAAGAAGAAGAAGAAGAAGAAGAAGAAGAAGAAGAAGAAGAAGAATGAGAAGAAGAAGAAGAAGAATGAGAAGAAGAAGGAGTAAGAGGAAGAAGGAGTTAGAGGAAGAAGAAGAAAGAGAATATAGAGGAGACGAAAAAAAAAATAGGATAAGAAGAAGAAGAAGAAGAAGAAGAAGGAGGAGAAGAAAAAGAAGAAGAAGCGGAAGAACAAGAACAAGAACAAGAACAAGAACAAGAACAAGAAGAGCAAGAACAAGAACAAGGAGAAGAAGAAGAAGAAGAAAGAGAAAAGGGGGAGGAAAAGAAACACCCCATCAGCCAGTGACGCCCATGTTACGTCAAACAATTATTAATGGCGCCTCATTGGCGATGGGCTTATAAAGGCAGCATGGAACGAACATTATCAGACAAATAATATGCAGCTTCACGATAAGTAACTTGCATTTTGATGAACTCTTTCGATAGTGGTCGAGAGAGGGATCTGCACAAAGTCGGCAAATCAGAATATTCATCTTTATTTCGCAAGATCAGCATCGGGTTGCGTCAATAATGATGAAAACATTATTTTATATGATGATGATCAGTATACTATTGAATGACCTATAAATGAATACGGATAATAGTCCTTTGTATGGTAATTAGATAAAATAACGCATAGGTGATGCTACCAAGGACCGGCTAAAATTTACATTATTTAAAACAGGAGTATAAGCGTAGCGGGCACTACAAAAAATAGTTTTAAAAATAATATCAAGGCGACAAAAGATTAATTAAATCTATGTTTTAAACGAGGCCAACAATACGTTTACCTATGTGCAATCATGCATTTTCCTTCATTACTCATATGCTGTGTAGATGTTGTTTTTCTATGTTTAAAAGTTTCCACCCGATTTATATATATCAAGCTCGCCCCCATTAATAATATAAAACATTTTTTGTTATGGAAGATACTCACACCCCTGTTGATCTACTGCATAGCCAAACTAAATAAATCAGAGCCAACAACTATGAAGACGCCCTCTCATGTCGGCTTTACACAAATCTTTGCCTGCTTCCTCCATCGGTAGTGATGGGAAAGAATATTGTATCATTGTATGTAACAGATTTTGAACTTATGTATTGGAATGGGAAAGGGTACAAGTTCCGTTCTTTTAACCAATGCAATGAAGAAGAAGAAACGAAAATCTCATTGTCAAAAAGTATTAGGTAGAAGTTTGTGACATTATCATTAAAGGAACTTTGTAACATTGTTCAGATGAGAGGAAATGGTGCTAATGTAGTGACTTCAATGCTAGATGTACAATTAAAGAAAATCTGAAAATTTGAGTGAAAACAGACCATTATTTAAGATAAAAATTGGGAAAAACTGATCTGATCGATTCGTAAATTCTCTCAACGTTGTTATTATAATTTAATTTAATTTTAGGTGAATGTAAATATTCACAAAGCAATGAATTGGCTCTATATACCATTCGAAACATCTAAGTGTTGAAAGATTTTTTAAAGCCTGTTTTAGCTCTTATTTTCATGGAAAAACGGTTGATATAATTCAAAAATTGGTGGGGGGGAATTTACTGTGAGAGGGAGTTACACATTGACGGTTCACTTTAATGTCTGTGTTAATTACGTTAAAAGTAGTCATTCAGTTCGCCACCTATCTCTCTATAATATCGTCTCTTTCTCACCAACCTCCTCTTTCAATAGTTGTTTCTCTCTCGTGTTCTCTCTTCTTTCATTCTCTTCCTTTCTTTAGATATCCCGATTATATTATTGGTAAAAAATAAAAATAGGGTCACAAAAAGCTAGCGCGATCATTCAGTGCATACACAGTAGACGGTGTAATGTTCATCACGGCAGTCAGCGCTGAAAACTCAAGGAAGTGGGCGTCCCCTCTCCTCCGAATTGAGCGAAACAAAGGAAAAAGAGAAAACTAAAGAGAGAGAGAGAGAGAGAGAGAGAGAGGCGGAAGAGTGACATGAACATAAAATTGGTACGACTCCTTCATCATTCTCATTTCATCCATCAACTAAGAACGATGACCACCCCTCCAGGTTCACGGTCCTTGTGCCGCTTCAGTGAGTGGACCAACCCACACCGCTGAATATATTGGTAAAACAATTAATACCCATTATACTAATTATCGGTTCCATGACAGAGTTACATGGAAACGGCCTTCTGTCCCATTTATTTTATCATTAACCTTCAATGCTTCCTGTTTTATGATATGCAAACATCGTCAGGACTTGGCCTAACAGGTCACTGCATATACAATAGCATTAGAGACTGATCATTATTTACCCATTGATAGCAAACTATTCAGATCAGATCAAATCAGTGCAGCAATTTCTAAATTAATTCGTCCTTAAATGAGATTAAAGGTATTGCATCATGTCAAATCCTGTCCAACGATGAAAGGAAAATATGCCTTAGTGTTTACAAAGCACGACTCCAATGTTTTCTGGTTTTGGTTTGTGTGTACTGACCAGACCACGGGATTAATTATGTGAAATGACCAAAAGGGCCTCGGCATTACATGAATAATCTCAGCAAAAATGGCTCAATAAAATCCAATATTTCTGACGGATGGAAAAAATAGATTTGTTTAAATGAGTTAAAAATCATGATAAATTGAAATGATATAAAAACCTACAGGTCGCTAAAATTGTGCGTCAAAGGAAACTGCCGAAGTATTTTCATTAAATTTTGAGAAGCTAAATAATTCGAGTAATAATAACAAAAAGTTATGATAAACAACGATGCCCTTAGGGATTGAAAGGAATAACTTAGACAGATTGTGAAACAACAAGGTGGTCTACCAATCACTGAAATAATTAATATCCCGCTTCCATGAAACATGAATATATCATTTGTATTTAAAAAGAAACTATGTTATACATTATTTTCAACTGACAGCTTTCTCCCACTCAGATGAAGCTTGACCTATGACCTATGAAGTCATCCCCAAGTGATGATTACACATTGGGCATGACATCACCCTCCAAGTCGTAAATCAACTTTCATTGGCATCCACAAATCATCTTGATCTTGTCATCCGACGACTCTACTCTCTATCAAAGTTCCATAATCTAATCCGACTATTGGGAGATAGAGCATGATTTATATCAGCAGCTCCTCAATCACTTCCAGGATTAGCCCAGATTGATAATAGGGAAGATGGCTTGAAACGAGCTGAAGAAAAAAAAAAGATAGATAGATAGAAAGAAATGAAGAAAGACAGAAAGAACGAAAGACAGAAAGAAAAAAATAAAGTAAGACGGAAATAAAGAAAGAAAAAAGAGAGACAGAAACATACACAAAAACATATGATTTAGCTTTTTATAAAAAAAAAACTATTGGAATATCTTTTCTCATTGATACACATTTGAGTGTCAATGAATTTGCAAACAATTTATTTTTTACTTAGTCTCAGCCTCAGTCTCCTTAGTACAATGATTACACTATTTAGTGGCAAATCTAGGGGGTTCAGAGGGACCCCACCCCCCCCCCTCCCTGGCAACCCCCGTCTTGCATATCTTAAGGATACGTCGAGTATAGAAAAGGTGTTCACAATTTGTGCCCTCAGCTGCTGAAGACCCCTACAGACACTTTGCATGCAATAACTTTTTCCCTTTTGTTTTTGTTCGTCAGAAAAAAAAGGAAAACAATATTTGTATTGCCCCTTCCCCTCCCCCTAGATTTGTTGATTCGTCACTGCTATTACACTGTTCAGATATCCTCTCGTTTAAATCCAACATTTAGGGGACGTATAATAATATACTATCCATACTGTATTTTGAATAGTGCCCCAAGGGAGAAAGCACTTAGGAAAAACATAAATTAATGACATTTTTGGACACGACAAATGGGAGAGTTATTCGCTACTACGTCAGAATCCACTGGCAAAATTGCCAATTTGAGATTCGTAAAACTTTCTTATTATTCATACATTTCCTATTAATGGTCCAATTCATTTCGCTTTCGCTAGTCAGTTTCTCTTATTTTGGGGCTTTCATACAAATGAACTTATTACAAAGGTTAAATTGCCCTTCATGAACAGCAACATTGTTACGTAATTCGTCAATGTTGCCGTTACGAGACAATATATCACTGATTTGTTCGATCAATCAAATTACAAAGCACGAATTAATTTCCGCCTGCGCAAGTTAACAACCTGGCTTGAAGAAACTGGGCAATACGACAATAACAGTTATTTATTACAGTTTACCTTGACATGATTTTAGATAGGATGTACCATCGAAGCATCATTTAATATAAGTATTCGGTCATGCTGATGGAGAAAGGTAGTGAATCTTTTTTCCCTTGCTCGAATTATTTGGTAGAAGGTGGATTTATTTTACAACGTTCATGTTTAGAAATACTGCGGTTAACCTAGCATTATGAAATGCAACAAGCTTTCCGTTACTAGCCCTCATAAGAGCAAAAGCTATGTAGTGAATACTGTAGCAAATATTGTGGGCTATTATGTTGCCTACAGACAAAAGTAAATATAAAAGTACAGCTGTCAAAAAAACGTTTAAGAGATAAGGGCTTATACAACTATGTAGCGAATAGAGTAGAAAATACTTTCGCGTACAGACAAAATAATCTCGTGGAAAATTGAATTACAATGCAGGGGGCAGCAGGGGGCAGCAGTGCTTGGGTGACTATTGTTTTGATCAAGCTGGGATTCAGCCTTCTTTGTTATGTAATTTCAATAAACCTATTGCCCAGCATGACGTTGATCAGTGGAACATTCATAATAGGCTGGAGCCGCCAATCCCAGCCCCTCCCTTCCCCGATTGATGGTCCAGGGCACAAAGTAAGTAAGTTATAATTGACTCGCAGTATGTGTTGTAGCAGATATCCCCCCTCACCACCCACCCACACACACACACACACGAACACACCCCTGGTCCGGGAAGGTTCTGCCCCTGTTTACACCATGGACCGAATATCTGCCCTTTGAAACCTAGTTCATGGAATGTTCTCTTTCGTAAACACACAGCATGTAACGTGTTCTAGTATTGAGTGCAAATTGAACATTATGGATGTGCCCTCCAATCGGAATTCTTTCGTTGATGTCGACATGAAAAGCGACACCAATGCAAGGTTCATGAACCTCGCGCTTGTGAATTTTTTTAGGGGTAAGGAACCCCCGCCGACCCTCCCAGGGAGAACACCCCACTAGTGTAATAAGCAGTGATACGATTTCATCTGCACCTCATCTAGACCGTAATATGACTTATGATACTATCATTATGGACATGTGGATCTATCTATGACATTTGCCAGTGAGCACAAGAGAGACATTTTCAGATGTTCGACTACCGCAGGAATTCTCGCAACACTATAGCTAAAAATTGAGGTGAGATTAGCTATGATGTTATTAAGTAGTTACTCTACCTTTCGGAGAAATCTAAACAGATTTCTACTGAATTAACCTTGTCCTCATTTTCACCATAATGGTATGGCAAAAAACTAATTTTTGTTTTATATATATGTAAGAGATATGTATTAAAACGTCGCTGATTGGGAATAATACGAGACAGGTGTGATGTAAATGAGGAGACGGGGAAGGGGGCACAGAGAAGAGAGATTGAGGGGGCACTTGAAGAGAAAAGGAAGATGAATAGATAGTTTATAGATAGATTGATAGATCGATCGACAGACAGATAGATAAATAGATAGGGAGAGGGAGGTAGAGAGAGAGAGAGAGAGAGGTGGAGGGGAGGTGGACAGACATAAATAAATAGAAGTAGAAAGCAGGTAAGGGGATGGAGGGGGAAAGACGGAAGGATAAGAAGAGAAATGAAAAAGGGGTGGATGGCACTTTAGGGAGTGATATCTGTGGGCTAGTGCTCCGTACTTTTTTTTTTACAATATGCATATTGATCTAAAATACCGTATATGTAAGTTTTCAAAAAAATAGCCACACGACGTTTGTTAAAACTTGATTTGTTCACAGGCAATTTTACGATTACATAAATAAAAGGGTACAAAGCCTATGCTGAAAATATGATAACCGTCCTTCCTTCTCCCTTTCTCTAGTTATCACTCTACCACGCCATTTGTCTCTTCCCTCCTTTTTCTTCCTAAGTTTTTTTTTCTGTTACAGGGATTTATTTGCTGTGATTAGATAATATTCATTTCTCCTACATGTCCTACAAAGCCCTCCGTTTTTCAAACACTTCAAAACTTCACTCTAATTTCGAAATAGTAATATTTTTTGTAATCTTATCTAATTCATTTTTTAGGGGTACAAAACAATAGACTGACCTTTTTGCCCGCAAGTAGAACGTGCCTTTGACTCAGACATATCGAATTAATTAAATAATTACTGTGCAGTAGCAGAGCGAAACGAAAAGAAGAAAGATGTAATTATAAAAACCTAACAATTTAGATGGTTGACTGATAAAAAAACGATTGTGTGTGCCCCTTTACAGGCAAAATATCCAAATTTTGAAGGCGAAAACGTGCCAAGGTCCTATTTCACAAATTACATATCACGGCCAAAGACAAGTCCTTGAATATTATTACTGTGTTTGCATGGAGCAAATTGTCGAGTGGACATTACTCTATTACACGTCTTTGGTGGGAGATTTTTTACATTTGGACAAGAAAATGTCTTTGCGTGCAAAGACTATGCACTGAACCTACTTATTAGATAACTGTGGGAAATCCTATATTCTTCATTTTCTTCGTTTCGACGCAATGGATACAAAGAATCGTTTGAGCAGAAAACTGTGTTTCTCCTATCGATTTAAGTAACAATTGGTTCCAAAACTTTGCTATCTTTCAGTTAAAGTTAAAGACCAGTTCTGGTCATGCGATTGCATTGTGAAAGAAACGTTGTGGAATCGATCAGAAAAGTTTGATCATCTAGCATATAAGTATTGGTGTGTACTGCAAGTTTCTGGAATCATCAAAATGATAATAAATTTGGCCCAGTCTTGTTAAAGTTACAAGCACTGTACACAGAAAGATGTATATGGGACTACGCGACCACGTGCGCGATATCTATTTGGTCCCAATAGATATAATAATTTACCAAATATATCAATTAGTAGGCGGTTTCCCGGCAAAATTTGTATCATCACGTATTAGTCAAAACATATTCTTTCACATGATTGGTAATGAGAGCTTCCATTTCATTTTTTGAGAGAGGGGCGTTTCCAAAACTGGTCTTTACCTTTAAGGCTACATTTTGACCATCTTAAATGATCAATTCCAAAATTTCTTGACCCATTCACACAAATGTAATGTCATTTCCTTCGAGAGCCACTAGCATAGCATATGCATTTATAATTATGCCACTAATATTCATTTTCCTGAAGGAAGACGAACAGAATCAATAAAAAGGATACTTGTTTTCTTTTCAAGAAATGCAGGTGTCAAATATCATGTATAATGTAAAAAAAAATAATAACTTCAAAAGCACATTGCTTGACTGCCATGTGATGAAAAATATCCAATGAGATTGGTATAGCATGTTTCCGTCCGTTACCCGACACCACAAAGGTGTTAGTGGTTGTGTTGGGGGGGGGAGGGTGGCGGGTGGGGTTACTGGAAGTATGACACGGGTGATAGACCATTCATATCATATGCAAACGGGTCGAATACAGGCAGGCATGAGGTAGTTGGTGTACTCCTGTGCATTGGCCTTCTCATAAGGACCATCCAAAGTTGACACTCTCCACAGACTAGCTTTAGAAGAAAGCAAGGTCAAAAAGAAAAGGGTCGATTACAAAGATAAATACATTCATTCGTGTTTTTGTGACAAGGACTAGACTTAAAGAATATCACAAGAAAATATCAAAGTTTATTCCTAATATCTCAAACCTACAGTAATCATGCTCATTGCAATGGAAAGAGTGTTGAATGGCGCCACAGTTTAACGCGTCGGGTCTGCCTACAAGTACTTGCAGTATAGTTCAGTTACACGCTATTGTCTAACACAAAACCTTCAGTGAAAATACTATTTTCATTATCGTATTTTTCACTGTTTGTTCACAGTCTCTGAATATATATCTACGTTGATATCAAGTTATCGCTCGACAAATTTAAAAAAGAATGGTAGATAATCTTGCTAACGTAAACGATGCGGGACTAGTGAATGCTGCAGGTCATACGAGATGTCTTCGACGTTAACTTTAAGTGGAACTCCAACCAACCTCTCGATAATTAAAAATACACTGACATCTGCTCATGAGAGAAATAAATGTTTAGAAAGGAACTGTCAATTGCAACTGACATTAACAGGTACAAAATGTCGATAGTCTTCTCGTTTACATAGTTTACGTGTGAGCTAATTTCAAATTGTTATGTTTCTTTTCCGAATTAAATGTTCAGATATGTATTTGACTTTCAAAATGTATACGTTTCACAGCGTCAAAAATATGTCAACAATACATTTCGCCTTGAGAGCCGAAAATTGCACCTTGTTCTTGATAAAGCATTTAAAATGGCAACTGTGTTCCTACATCTACTACTACTATATGATGTCCTTGGAATGGTGACATTTGGAGGCCTAACAATGTGTGAGTATTATGTGATTAAACCCGAGAAAGAAAGTGTAATCCCCACTTGTTTACCAAGAAAATTTGATTCCCTCGGTCGAAACCACGCACTGAAACTTGTGATAATGAATGCTCGTGATGGTTGCCGATGTTTCCTTCGTGCGCTTGCCTAAAAATGAGGGATCGGTGCAATAAAATTTTACCCAAAATGTCAGAATAGGAAACAAACCAACGCATCTAAGAAAGATAACTTCACAGGACAAAGGGAGGAATATGTTCCAAAAGCAACCCGTTAAATGTATAACTTGCTTTTTTGATTAAATAAAATGAATGGTCTGACTTAATTGCGCCCCTCCCTCGTCAGTAAATCCTTGATTTGTTTGTTTGTCCGTTTTTAGCCACTTAAGAAGCTACACTTTGCGACAATTTTTGAACGTAATAAAGATACGTACAATAGTTACAAACGGCATTTACTTATTCAAGGGGGTGTTGAATATAATCATAAGGTATTCATCTTTAAAATATAAGTGTTTTCTTTTCTTTTAATGGATGATAAACTTTTCCCGCTAAATACTGGTACATGTCATCATAAAAGTATACGCAGAGTATTCAAGCTATCTTCTACAAAACACTTCTTCAATAATATGTAGGTCAAAAGATAGTGATTTAGGTAAACGAATATAAAATTCGGTTACCTAACTACTGGGTTAACATAACTATTTCATCGATTTTGACCGTTCAATCATAACTCAGTTTTATCTTTGAATCTCGTATGTCGTGCTCATTAGAGGGGAGGATGGAGTAGTTTACATTGAAACCTGAAAGAGTTAAAATATCTTTTTTGTAATGTGTGAACATCTCACGTCCATTTTCACAAAATTGATATATAAAGTAACGTACCCATTAATTATCAGTGTACGCACCACAGTAGGGTTACAGAACGGATTTAAAATGCGTTCACACTTTAATAAGATATTCTTAACTCGTTCATGTGTCAATGTGAACCATCACACCCTCCATATGACTTTGGAGAGAAATGTAATACAAAGAAGAGAAAGGGTATCAACGATGGATGACATGAAATTTTCAAGCCTTCGGTAATTTCAATTAAAGAAACAAAAAGAAATAATTGAAATTACTGCATTGTAAATTACAGAAATGCTAACAAATTAAACTCAACCTAGATATAAATTTGTTGATCAGTTTCAATCAACAAATATCCGTCATTTCTTCCAACACCATTGTAATTTCTCCTGGAGCCCAATTTCTGACCGACCTGAATTTTACAAAGGCAGGCATGCCCTTTAGGAACATCAGTCCAAGTGATATGAAAAGTAAAAATGATGACAATATTAATCCGGAGGGCAGTAAGAATGAAGTGGCCAATTTGTTTGATTAAAAGTGTGTTATGGCTAGTTCGTACGTCAATCTTGATGAACCGTAGTTTTCATCCCCAGGCAGAGTTTCGTATCCATTCCCAGGTTTTTCGTAATATTGAATTCGATTTCGTTAGATGATATAGTTATTCTAGACATTATCTAGATTCAATTCGAAGCATGATATTTTCATAGCGTATTTTCCTTGAAAACGCATTGTCGCATATCACTATAAGGTTTGATATTTCATAAGGCAAAGCCCTTTTTCAGCAAAAATCTTAGTAGAGCATTGTATGTTTAATCTACGTAAAAGAAAGAAATGCATTAGCATTGATCCTCTGAGCACCTGACAGAGAAATTCATATCTTTTGTCAAAGAGAAAGGCGTGTGACCTATCCATTGCCTCTCCTTCGTATTAGCGAAAAAAAAATCACTGCTTAATTCATGTTTTCGTTACAGACTAAGCTGCCTGCTGGGTCCTTCGTAATTACTTTCTTTGAGGTAAAAAATTGTCAAACAATATTTACCGAGTGATGACGTAAATTTTGATAATACGCCTTGGCATTAATCAGTAGCCACGAATCGGAGCAATTAAGATTGATATTTGCTTTCCACAAATACAGTCTGTGTAATTCTTCATTGACGTCACGCTGGGTTTGTTACCAACCCGTGTCTTTGGTTATCTTATCATATTTCTATGCGTGAGTTAGATTCTTTTTGTGTGATATTATGTTTGAAATAAGCATGAAAAGGTCAACTCTGCAATCAGAATAACGGCAAAGTAAACATTGATATGAAATAGGCCATAATGACCAGTAAATCAATGATCTATATAACTATATATTACATTCAGTATAGCATGAACTAGTTATTACAATCATGACAATGGTATATCGAAAATGGAAAAGTAAAATTGTGAGTTGACAAAATCGAAAAATGCCTAAAGTCGATTTTGCATCCTGAACTTATTTTATTCTCTTCATTCTTGTAGGTACTTTCTTAATAAAATTTGTTTTCTGTGCGTTTTTATTTTCTTCTAATCAAATACTTCTGGTCTTGCGTAAAATTATATATCCAACATCTACACCTTAGAAACGAAACAACAACAACAACAAAACAATAACAACAACAACGACAACAGAAACGTATTCCTTTTGATTTCACAATTTTTCTACCGGATTAATAATTCAAATTCACTCGGTTCCAACGAGTGCTTGATAAAAGACATGTACATCAGGGTGAAGGAGATCAAGAAAGAAAGAGACGTAGCAATAGCTAAAAGGCAGACTTGATAAATAAGGGAAAACAGAAGAAAAATAATAATAGGAAACATCCAACGAACTGTCTGGAAGCTTACAATGAACAACAAGATGTCCTTGAAGGTACGTACCTTGTGAATGGGGCTCATACTCTAGAACATTTGAAACATAACACCATGAGATGAATTCGCGTGCAGCCAAAGATTATCTCTATAAATCCCGATGGAATAGTGATAGATCGAAAGATTGGGTACATGAAGAGCTCTCGGCAATCGTTTGACTCTGATCATGCTAATAATCCATCTTCTCTCTCAAGAAACATTAAAGCTACATTTGAGTTTTACACGATCTAGGAATTCATGTTTATGATTCAGATGAAAAGAAATGACGCCATCCACTCACTTTTTCTCTATTAGTTTTGTACAAGAATTTAACAAAATTATCACTTTCCTGCTCTGGGAATGTAAACATGGCTTGAATCCTCATGGAATACTGAATGTGCCAATTCACCATTACTGTAATTTATTGTAATATAAAGGACAAACTATATACAGGTGTTTTCCAGAATAAAATAAAAACTAGAAATTTCCTAAACAAAATTGATAATGGGGAATAGTGAGGGGATGACATCATCAACCCCCTAATTTGCCTTTATGATAAAAATCACTGTGTCATGAAATTATGCGAAAATAAAACATTACATAACTTTCTTATTTTTCTCAGATTTTGATGAAACTCTCACCATGTTGTTGTTTTTTTTTTTCTATTTATTCAATTCAACTTTCAAATGGGTGGACTTGACCTTTAATGAAAATTGTGGATTATACCTCCAACATCCACGAACCCTGATTGTGGACTTCTCTCTTTCGAACTTGCCTATTTACAAACACCGTGTCACTCTCCTACGAATTCCAGTCATAATATGCAGGCCGGGGGGAAGGGAGGGGTGTTTCACAAAGACTAAGATCGACTTTAAGTATTTGCTCTCACCATTATGATCTTTAGATAATATTTTTTCCTTCAATAATGAATAATCAAAATATATAAATTCTGTAGATGTGTGACCATGATTTGTACGCATAAACGGCCTGCCATAGTTAAGTCCACTTAAAGTCGATCTTAGTCTTTGTGAAACACTCCCCAGCATGTGAAGAAGGGTGTGAAAAGCGCTCACTTCATGCGATCCCCTGAGAAGCAACATATAAACATACATTCATTTTGTATGGGTACATAATCTGATTGATGTGGCGCTAGGGAGAAAGGGGGCTAAAATCATATGATATTTCCTCTCATACCCAGGTGTATGACATCATAGCGTGATAGATATAGACTGTCCTGTAAAAAATGCAGGAACGCTTTTGAAAGATGAAACTCTAACTTCAAGCGTAACTCCCTTGGCAAAAATTAGGCCTATGATATTTGCTTCTTCACATTTAAAGGTCGGGTGACATACAAATATAAGTTGATTCCTGTTGATGTGCAGGGCTGCATACAACTCATATTTTGTTATCCAAACATCTAATTATATTTCATAGATTTTTGAATATTTTTTAAAATAATTTTCTCAGACCTGCTAAGCTCCACCCTAAATAAAAATGCTTCAGATCTCATTCATCTTGTGACATCATCTGTCAATCATTAGTGAGCTAACAAGAGACAGTGGTATGTAGCTTCACCAGAGCTGACCACCTGTTTACAATAGACCATACAATACCAACATAGGAGTTGCTATGTCAGACGTGCTGTAGCATCACCAGGAAAAGAAAGGTAATGTGGAGGTATTGTATGAAATAATGCGATTCTTTTGGGAGCATGTGCTGAGCTGAAGTTACATGTACATACCTTTAGCTTTAAGCTGAGAACTATTTTTTTTTTACAATTATTGATATTGAACGTTACTTGTTTCACTGCTGCATGTTGCTTCAAAATGGCAAGAATTTTTTTCTCCGTTTCCCTTTTTTCTCTAAAATCTCTCCGTGCCCTTTAAAAGCGCTCTTTGACCATTAATATATCCATGTCCATATTTTTAGGCATATATTTCAAATTGGAGGGTTGGGTTGCCTTGACAACTCAATTAGGAATGGCAGAGAAAATCTTCTTTCTTTCCGCCAAAATATCTTTGTCTTGGTGAAATCATATACAATTAGTTCATTGTGTATTTTATTAAAACTCATTCATGCCTTTCTCGTTGAATTGGAAAAACAGTATTATTTTTAATATGCTCTTTTGCTAATTTCTTTTTTCAAATGAAAATTATAAATTTATATTGATCCTGTGTGATTTTAGCCACAAAATTGAATTTTGAATTTGAATGCTTCATTACATTTACCAGTCTTCAATGTGGAGTAATTGTAGCCGGATAGCGCAGGAAATTTGGCGTTAACAAATTTGGAACTGGTGGTGTGCTAGCCGGCATCCCGCATGCACACACACACACACACACACACGCGCACACGCACGCACACGCACGCACACATACGCACACACGCACACACACACACACGCACACACGCACACAACCTCTTTCTCCTAAGGACAAGTTTACAGAACAAAGGGTTGTCTTGGGAACCACTTCTATCTTTCCGGATGGGGTCAAGGAGCCCGCAGAGACAGACGCCCTGCCTGGTTCCAGGGGCGGAGCCCCCGTGCGCTCTTGAGTGTTTAACAATTTATAACCTCCAAGATGGCCGTAACGAGAGATAGAAATTGTAATTTTCTCCTTGAAATTCATGCCGTCCTTATCATCACATTTCGTTAGAAAACATCTCTTTCTCTCTTATAAAAGCAATTTCGTATAACTGTTGCTTACCCGTAAAGTTCTACTTTTTCCGCAGTGTTCGTAGCTAGGCACATGTCGAGCCAACTCATCAACAATATAATCTGTACGTGTGAATTTAAGTTCCATGTTATTATTTCTCTCTCTCTCTCTCTCTCTCTGTCTTTTTCTCTTTTACGTTCTTTTCTCTTTCTTTTCTCAATGTTTTCCGCCGCTCTGTCTTTTCATCTTTTCCCCTTTTAAGACCGCCCCAATCCGTTAATGACCTGTTATTCAGGAAAGCGATTTAAAAAAAAAACTACTTAAATTTTTTTCATCTCTCTTTCTCTCTCTCTCTCTCTCTCCCTTTCCCTTTCCACGCTTCTTCTCTATTACCTTTTTTCTCTTTTCCCCCCATTTTTCTTCTGTCGCTCTTTCTTCCCCGTTAAAAAATAATAATTAGGCCGCCAAAAGAGGGGTCCACGGCCAATTCGCCACTAGCAACTACACAAAGCAAAAACAAGACAATTTTAAAACAAGACAATTACAAATAATAAACTGGACGTGCCATTCACCTGAAGTTTAAGGAAAAGGGCCGGGTAGGCTCATCATTCACAGGTCACCATCTCCCAGCCAAAAATTAACTACACTTAGCCCTAACCTACATACATACAATAGAAAAGAGCACCTGACTAAACAAAGCCTTTTATATAATATTTAAAAAACCCTGACTGGGCGTATGTCCACCTATAGTTTAAGGGGCAGGGCCCGGTAGGCTCACCATTCACAGGTCACCATCTCCCAGCCAAATATTAACTACACTAAATCTACTAAGCACTTTTTGTAGCCGGTTGCATTGTTCAATTGCAGGAAGAAAAAGGAAATGTAAATGCCAAAAAACACTTGTTTCTAAAAATTGCAAGTGTAAAAGGAACTAAACTTTCCATCCAAATTTTAAACAAGCGCCATCTGTAAGTGATATTATAATGTAATTTGAATTGCAAATATGGATATTATTTCCAAAGTAATAAGAACACGTATACTACCACATAAAACCGAAATTGGCTGAATGCCACTAAAATAATAACAACAATACCGTGGATATACAACTACAACAAAAATGCACCCATATAAATGTTCAGAGATGGCCCTACCGTATTGTAATCCTTATAAACTATCTTCGTACAGCGCATGTTGCCTAAAATGGCGCCAACTTTTTGGCGCAGGAATTTTTGAAGAGCCAAGGAAATCACAACGATATTAAACATGAAAATTCTACTTATAACCAGGCTCTTTTGAAAATAACATCACATTCCAATCATATCAATATGACTAGGCTACACTCAATCATTTATTAATTTTTGAATTTGGCACCCAAACTCTAATACACCACTCACACATTTAATTGCAATCATACTCAAGATAACATATATCGAACTTATAGAACCCTCACCTGTAAGCACCTGTAATCACCTGTAATCACCTCTCTTCCCGGACTCCTTAGTAAGATGATGTCTTGTAATGCCCACCCATAGCTCATCAAAACACCACTGCAAAGATTTCAGTCCTTAATGAAAGATTTAATTCCTCGTTATCAAAACAGTCATATTCCGGTAGATATCAAAAAATAAATCCCGTAGATAAGACAGGGCCAAAGAAGATGGTGTTCACTTACCGAAAACTGTGCTAGACAAGATTGAAGATCAGTGAAGATTGTTGGCTCAAAATCGGAATGAAAAGAAAACATTCTGAAACGATTATTAGGCAAATCTTCTTAAACGGTGCCAATCTTTGTTATTTCTTTTCACAATGAATGTTTGGTTGTAGCAGTCGATAAAAGTCAAGTCCAAGGTACAAGAGCGGCGATTCCAGTATTCAGGTTGCTTAGCGTCAAATTTATCGATTATCGGTACTCGCCGGATAAAAGCACCATTTTTGGTACAGGGCTTCCTTAGGACTTACTAAACGATATTAGGCTAGGAGCCCCCGGCAAAAAATTCAATTTAGGGGGGTGGGGGCGGGGACGTCATTTTGGAGCCCCCAAATAATTTTATAACATTGATTTGTTGTTGTACAAATGCCATTTTTGGTAAAGGGCTTCCTTAGGACCTACTGAACGATATTAGGCTAGGAGCCCCCGGCAAAAATATCATATAAGGGTGTGGCGCGGGGGCGTGGCCTCGTAGCCCCTATATAATTTAGAAGGTAATATAACATTTATTTGTTGTTGTACAAATGCCATTTTTGGTACAGGGCTTCCTTAGGACCTACTGAACGATATTAGGGTAGAAGCCCCCGGCAAGAATATCACATAAGGGTATGGGCGGGGGCGTCGCTTCGTAGCCCCCAAATAATTTAGAAGGTAATATAACATTTATTTGTTGTGATACAAATGCCATTTTGGGTACAGGGCTTCCTTAGGACCTACTGAACGATATTAAGGTAGGCGCCCCCGGCAAGAATATCACATAAGGGTGTGGGACAGGGGCGTCGCCTCGTAGTCCACAAATAATGTGTAAGGTAATATAGCATTGATTTGTTGTTCTACACACGCCATGGGGCCTCCAATCACACATATATGAATATGTATGCCGGTGCTCCTAATGCATGGTTGCTGGTTATAATGCAAAACAGTTATATCATCTCTCTTTCTCTCTTAAAGACAATTTCGTAGAACTTTGTTTTTTCGTACTGTTCTACTCTCGTCCAAATTCTTCGTAGGCACATGTCAAGCCAACACATCAGCAATGTAATAAATATGTGTAAGTTTCAGGTTCTTTTTTTTTCTTTCTTTTTAATCCCCCTCTCTCTCTCTCTCTTTCTTTCCTTTTCCTCTCTCTCTCTCTCTCTCTATCTTCTTTTTTTACCTTCTTTTCTTCAGACGCTTTCTCTTTTCCCCTTTTCCCACTTTTTAGCCCCCCCCCCCTCCCAACAAAAAGAGGGAGGGCCGCTGCCGAATGGACCCCCTCCCGATCTGCCACTGATTTATAAATTTAATACATTTTTTTTTTCTCGCTCTCTCCTTGCCCTCTTTTCTTCTCTTTTGCCTTCTTTTCTCTTTACTCTCTCTTTTTTTCTTCCGTCACCCCCTTTTTTTAAAGGCCGCCAAGTGGGGGGACCTGGATCCGCCACTGTATTACGAGAAATTGATACGCATTATATGCAAATTTTAACAGAAGTCAGTAATAAGAATGGCCTTCGTGACTCTGATAAGCTCCTTCAAGCTCTCAATTTTTCAAGACTTTTCCTTTTCTTTTCTTTTATTCTGATTTTTGTTTTCATTCCTGATAGAATGCTTCTACAGTTCGCTATTAATAGAGCAATGCCATAGCGATACCGCCCCCTTAGCTTGCAAACTAACTTGAAACTGGACCATGATAGTTTTAGCTCGATTTACTATAATACTTATCTACAACTACTAAATATGTGTCGATACCCCTTCTCTGATCTTTTTCCCTTTTTCTATCTCTCTCATGTTGAGCGCATACCTCTAAAATGTCATGTTCGGTAAGGTTACATGCCGGTATATCGATGATTTATCACTATATTTTTCTAGCAGACGATGCGTCAGCGTTGCCAAACACAAAATAATAAATTATATAAATACATTTTTACTCGTTTTTAATAGAAAAATTAATGATATGAAATGAGAGCTTACATTTATGTTTTTTTAATCAAAATATATGTGTTAAGCCTTCAGCATAATACTATCGATGTATTTATTTTCATAGTAGTAGTGGTTGAGCCTATATGGTTACCGATAAACAATCTGACGAATTTGCAGGTTGAGCTTTATAGGAAATTTATATGATTTATAGGGTTCGAGGAAAATTACCCCCTGGACAATCACCCCCAGTCTATTACCAGCGGGACAATTACCCCCCAAGGACACATACCCCCGGAAAATCCCCCCTCCCCGGCACACATCCACACCCTTACACACATTGACAACCGATTGAGCGAGCCTGTGAGGGCAGATGGGATTTCCGAATTCTCATTTCTGGTAACATTTTGTATCGAGAAAAAGAATGCCCCTATTTACAAAACGAACCTGGAACAAAAAAATCCCATCCGGGGGGTGGTATTGTTAATGAAAAATCCACCACTCCTTCCTTATATCTTAAATATATATTGCATTTTTACCAATTTTTCCCTTCACAAATAACACTCTGTGGTTCACCTTAACAACGCACATATTGGAAAACGACTTGGCCGAATCCTGCAAAGTCGTAAGCATCCAAATCTCATGTCTAAATTGGACTCTTGCGCCGCGATTCCCGGCAAATGGTATATGTTCCATTGAATATTCGGCTCCGTGATGGAACTGTGCAATGTATCAGGCTTGCTGCGCCAGGCTAATCGATAATTAGTATCCCGTTACCAATAGTGCAAGTTCCAGGGGTTGAGCGATCGTTCAACTATACTTTGAAGAGGAAATGGTACACTTCAGTTATATTCATTTTATCAACAATCTTCCTGTTAGAACAGTCGAATCTGAAGAAAACATACAGAGGAGGTAAACATAATAGAGAAAGTCCTAAGAGCAACAGAAATTCACAAAGGAAAAGAGTTACCAGTGGTCTGCCATGGCGTCAGTGTTTGATTAGTGTTAATATTCGAGTTGCACCAATTGGCTTTTTGAATAAAATCGCAAAAACTTCTATTGACAGAAAATAACTTTAATATTTCTACAGCCTAACTAAGAATCAAACAACAAGTTTTGTTTTGTGTAGTTTAGTTCCATGTTCTTTTCATTTGAAGTAGCTTCGTCGAATCCCGTTCAAAAATAAACCATATGAATTAAACTCTAATCAAATCAAATCAAGTCGAATCCAATTAAATTGCATGATTGATAATATACTTATTGGGCCGGAAAGGCGTCATGCTTTACATTTTTCCAAGTGAGTGTGTACTTGCTTCAATAACTCACAAGTCATGTTGTCACACGATCTCCGCCGTCTGCTTGAGTTTCAGAAATTCAATTCCTCTTAAGAGTGTGAGCTTGAAAGGAATGAAAACGTCCCGACGCACTACCAACAAGCCATTTCCTTAACATGGCCACAAGAATAAACCCAACGTGATGTTTTATGAATACCCCAAAAAGTACAGGTTATGTGGATGGGATGAAGCCCGTGAAACGTCCGATTTCACAGTTTGATTTGAGAGGTGAACATATCTAATGGTTATTCAAAGGAATAGGGGAAGGAGGGAGGGAGGGTGAGATTGAAAAAGGAGAGGGAAGGGAGATGGAGAAAGAGATATATAGAGGGGAAGGGAGAGGTAGAGAAGGGAATGAGAAAGGAAGAGAAAGAGAGGGAGGCAAATATGGAGAGAGAGGGGAGAGAGGGGAAGAGAGAGGGAGAGAGCGAGATATGGAGAAAGAGAGAGAGAGAGAGAGAAATGAGACACGGAAAGTGATAGAGTTCTATTAGGGGGAGATAGAGAAGGGAAGACAGACCAACAAATTAAAAAAGAAGGAGAGATGGAGAAGAGATATTTTATTAGAGTAATAGTAGTAGTAGTAGTAGTAGTCGTAGTAGTAGTAGTAGTAGTAGTAGTAGTAGTAGTAGTAGTAATAGTAATAGTAGTAGTAGTAGTAGTAGTAGTAGTAGTAGTAGTAGTAGTAGTCGTAGTAGTAGTAATAGTAGTAGTCGTAGTAGTAGTAGTAGTAGTGGTAGTGGTAGTGGTAGTGGTAGTAGTAGTAGTGGTAGTGGTAGTAGTGGTAGTAGTAGTAGTAGTAGTAGTGGTAATGGTAGTGGTAGTAGTAGTAGTGGTAGTGGTAGTGGTAGTAGTAGTAGTGGTAGTAGTCGTAGTAGTAGTAATAGTAGTAGTGGTAGTAGTAGTAGTAGTAGTAGTAGTAGTAGTAGTAGTAGTAGTAGTAGAGACAGTAGTAGTAGTAGTGGCAGTAGTCAGATCATTGAATAAGCATGACTTATAATCACGAAACGCACACAAGAATGATTATGTGGTTGTATTCAAGCAAATTACAAAGGGAAAAGAAATACAAATTGGAGCATAATGAAAAAAGGAGAAGATAAACAAATATACAAATACAAGTAGCTTGGTGACATACGTGTATAATTGCAAAGAAAAATCCGCGAAGATTGTAAGCCTATGTGCTACACAGATGGCTATTATGTAATTAAAAACAATAGGTTTACATTTCTTGTGTCGTCTAAAAACTCAATTATAAGACACGGTATCTTGCATGGTATGTATAGAACATATTTTCCCTCCCATGCAAAATGTTAATTAACAACATTTTCCGAATAAATTTCTTGTTTTTACTTCATGATATCACCTTTAAGCAGAAAGAGTCCACAAATCGACTATTGTCGATTGATATGGACCTCATGGTATGAAAGCAAAATGTGCCTCTACCGGGTTTCTTTTTCGTCGCACATTCATACTCCCGTATTTCGTGCAGATCGATTAAGATTTCCGAAGAGCTTTAAAGTTCAAGGATGTCAAAACAGAGAGAGAGAGAGTGGGCGACCTGTTATTGGGATAATGCCAGCAGAATTACTTTCATTAAATTGAACTCACATTTCAAGAAAAATATCAACAGTCTTGTTTTGCCGGCAAGTGTACTTAAATGTCATCACGATCACTCACAATCCGCTAAAAAACGACTCTTTCGATTCGTCTGCCGTGGGCAAAAGACAAACTGTAGTGATCCGCCTCATGTGCTAATAATAAATGGCATTTCGTTAAAATCAAGGGGTGAAATTTGTGCATCGGGGCTAAAAAGTCGCTCCGCGTGATTCCTTCTTTGCCTCGACCTTTATTGTACGGACGTCAAGCATGTAAGTTTCATGCTTGGCGCCGCCAGGAGGGGACAGTTCAAATCAACTGGGAAGTTTGTGAATTCTGGCATGGTTGTGGATAACATGTTTGAAATATTATTTATAAAAGAAAAAAAACAGCGTGAAGTGTAAACTTATATATAAACTTATATTATATATATATATATATATATAATGCATAGTACATGTACTATCAAGGCAATCATAAGATATTCATGTCCTTGTATGGTTGGATGTTAGTTGATGGTATAACAACAGACATTACAGACGTTGTTAACAGGAAATGGTGTTGGGGACACTCGGCGTCCTGACTGATGAATGTAAAAGTGTGATCTATTAATTAGTGTAATACGTCAGGGCAAAGGATCGGACAGTGAAAAGGAAAAACAAGAGAGGAGAGAACAGTAAGGATCTAGAGATATAGTATGAAAGAGTGAAAGAGAGAGAGAGAGAGACAGTTTTTTTAATTTTTTTTTACTAAAGCCCCTTGCACACTAAGCGTCAATTTGCCTGACGTAGGACTGCGTCATTGACTGTTGCGGTCCCTTACGCATCACGTTAGAACGATATCGAACAACTAGTGAATGTAAAATGAAAAGGACATTAATACTTTTTAAAAACCGCCAGATTTACTAATTGTTTTTGCAGTCGAAATGACGCCTCGTGTGCACCAGGGTATAAAGCTAACTCTTAACGGCTAATATCTATGGCGCTCGGTCACTTATTTCTTTGCAGCTATATTGCGACTGACATTGCCAGATCAATTTTAATCCATGAATTTAAAACCAAACATGAAAAGTTGGGACGATGAGCAAATTTAAAGGTCGTGCACATGTTTGTTTTCAACCAATCGGAATCAAGTATTCAGAGTTAACGTTTTTATGCACAGCGGTTCGTAGACCTAGTGCATCTGAATAAATAGCCATGCTGCAACAGGGATTGCTACTATCACAGGTCAAAGTAGGGTTCGTTAAGGGAGTCGGACCAACAGCTGTGCAACAGAATGACAGAAGGACGAATTACTTAAAGGGAGTGTAGCTTGGCAAATACTGGTTAACGCCATCTACGTCTTCTTTCGGACAACTGCACGTAAATGAATGGACTTGATTAACGGTAGTCAGCGACTTAATCTCTACATGGTCAGCGCTCCCGAAACAGACCGAAGTTCTCCTTACTTTTCGGTTTCGCGTATGTCGCACGCATGTAATTGCTGCGGTCGCATCGTCCGTAGTCGTATTATACCCGAATGTCCTCGAGTCAGGCAACGGGAAAGACACGTAGTCTCGTCAGGCTACACTCCACTCACATTTATAGACTAATGGAAATAACGAATCGTCAAATTTACCTTACGATTTACGGACTTGAGGAACAATCTTTCCTTTGCCATTAATTTGAATTGTTTAAATTTACTCGGTTCATTTTTGAAAGGTTATAGGTCCTTGACATTTTCCTGCCTTCTATTGTATTGACTTTATTCATCCTTTACCGATACTATTACACGGTTCATCTCAGGACTAAGCATGCAAGTATTTGCGTAAGGAAACCGATCTATTTCGTGTCGGTTCTTCAAGACATCACGTGGTTGCCTTGACCTTATCAAGTGATTTCATCGTTACTTAGGTAAGTTAGT
>CP137677.1:30871350-30915431 GCA_037976565.1 Mesocentrotus franciscanus | reverse complement strand
GTAAGTTAGTTCGAGATGGAACAAATGGAGACAAATAAACACAAAATAACGGTATTCGGTAGATTTGTTTTTAAACATTATGTTTATAGAGCCGTAAATTTTTGAAATTTTCTGATACGGATGAAAGTCCCTCGCGCACCCGTATGTGAAAAGGCAAAGCACATGAGCGTGCATGATTTGTTCCTATGGCTTTTGCAGCTTTTAAGCAAATGAGGCAATCCGCGCGTGCTATACATTGTCGTCTATACAATATGGTTTGAACCCATCCGTGATCGTGCGCCTTCGGTGCGATGAGCTTTTGCGTACTGTTTGAAGCGATGGTATAGATATATTGACTGCAATGAGAGGCTTAGCTATTTCCTTAGGATCAAGGGGACGTTGCATCCTGCCCCTCCGGCGGCGCGCCGAGGGGCCATGGCAGGATGCAACGTCCACTTGAGCCTATAGAAACAGCTAGGCCTCGAATATTAAAGTAGTCAATATATTGAATATATCTTTATATACCGAATTCACAAACAGAATCTACCAAGAATTCTTACCTTATCCTTTTCTTAAGTAAAGTTACAACATCACAGAAAATCTGAGACACTGCCTGTTAATCTTCGCAGGAAAGATGACTGAACGTTACGATCATTTGGGAATCGCACACACACTGCACTGTATGGTATCCGCGCTCGCACAAAGAAACTTTTTCACACGTATACCAATGGGATTTGAGCAGAATTTAATTATTTTTCCGTTACCCGGGGCAACGGGAATCTCACTCATGAATTTTTTACCGTTACTGGCATTGTTCGTTTCTTTACGGGCACGGCTAAAATCACGACTCCAATTTTCGACCAATCAGATGGCTAGATTTCTAAAGAGAGGTATATAACTTTTATTATTGCCTTCTTTTCATATTTAAGAATATTTCAGAAATCATAAACTGAATATCAATTTCTGACAAAAATCTCCTGAAGATTCCTGATAAAAACAATGCAGAACAAAATGAGACCATGCTTTTTTCCAATTCAATATTGTTACGTTGTGTTATTGTGCGTAGCCGTAAATGCCTGGTGTATAAAGGATTAAGCCTTCATATTTATATAGCTGTTTGTTAAGTAGGCCTATCATCTGATCACTCTCCCGTCGCTCATCCTACGGCAAGAGACGCTTTAATTGACAACGCAATATATCATATATTGACATAAGTATGTATGAATTAAACTAAACAGCAAGTTTGTCAATAAGAATAAAGGATTCTACCACCCCGAAATCGTTCAAGCTGATAGGCCACTAGGTGAGAGCCACGTGACCAAGTTGTCACGTGACACTTTATTTGATCGCTTACACATATGCATGCACATGACAAGATATCTCGAAGAGTATTCTTAGGCCAAATAACAAAAATGAAGTGTTTCTCGTTTCCGCCCGCCTCCTTTTTGGCCGCCGCCTCCTTTTTTTAACTATTACTATTCATTAAGAAAAACCTATGATATACATTTTTTTTTAATAGCTTCTCTAAAGTGATACAAATCATTTGTTCTGTCATACATTGCATCAGTATACTCACATAGCACAATATCTGTGAATAAATAGGCTTGGCCAGCTATAATTAGAATGGCATCCATCTTGAAAAAAAATTGCAAACAAAATTGCAAAATAGTAATTAGTAATGCCCTGCCTCCTCCTTTTTCCGGACGAGAAACATATTATTTTTGCTATTTGGCCTTACAATTCTGATTTCCCTGCGGGTCGATAAAAGCCCGCTCCTAGTGAGATGATATGTAAATAGAAACATGACATTTTAAGGGCTCGAGATATGATTGTGCGAAATAATAAGACACAAAAGGGGAACATGATATAAGGAGCCCCTGTAGGGATAGTGGCGTGATCATATGTAAGTAACTAGTCCCAGATTGGTATGTTTGCTTTATTTGAAGTGGAATCAGGGATAACAATCCTCATGTGCATAGGGGCAGCCCCCCCCCTACCTCCCTCTTCTGATATTCCATAACGGATTCACGAACTAAATAATGGATCCCGATCACATTGAAGAGCACACTGCGCGTAATAGAGTGTTTCTAGATCAACACAAATGAAAGGTGATGAGTAATTGTGCAATTAATCTATGATTTTCTTGAGCGTAGGCATCGTTGAGCCACTAACCTGAAATCCCCACCTAATGTGCAATATAGTATAGACCCCCTCGTTCGGTATACCCCCACGTGTAATACTCCAGAAAACACAATGAGACGCCCACACTGATTAGACTTCTACTCACAATTACCAACCCACGTCTCTCTCTGTTATTCTAGAATGCAAAACATCCTACCTCTTTTTAGTCATATGCACTTAAATATCCTAATAAATTGCACCTCTACATTACCATGGTACGATGGTATTAGACAGAGGAAATGAAAGCTGAACCAGCAACCGATCAAAAAGTACAGCCGTGGGCAGTTTTGAACTACGCTCACGTTTGTACACATGGGTACGGGGGGGGGGTAATAATGAGCATTATACAGGTACAAGTTAGTACAGCCTGCGGCGTAGACGTGAATAAGTACGAAGTGTATCCACTGCCCACCCATCCACGGCCCACGCTAGGATAAAGAGGGAATCCCGTCTTGCGTGTTGCATCCACGCGTTAAAGATAAAGACCAGTTCTGGTCATGAGATTGCATTGTGAAAGAAACGCTGTGGAATCGATCAGAAAAGGTTGATCATCTAGCATATACGTATTGGTGTGTACTGC
Source organism: Mesocentrotus franciscanus (assembly GCA_037976565.1). Lineage (NCBI taxonomy): Eukaryota > Metazoa > Echinodermata > Echinoidea > Camarodonta > Strongylocentrotidae > Mesocentrotus > Mesocentrotus franciscanus. The sequence goes on along the minus strand of CP137677.1, from coordinate 30,912,691 downwards.
AAGGTTCTGGAATCATCAAAATGATAAGAAATTTAGCCCAGTCTTGATAAAGTTACAAGCACTGTACACAGAAAGATGTATATGGGACTACTCGACCACGTGCGCGATATCTATTTGGTCCCAATAGATATAATAAAGTACCAAATATATCAATTAGTAGGCGGTTTCCCGGCAAAATTTGTATCGATCATCGCGTATTAGTCAAAACATATTCTTTCACATGATTGGTAATGAGAGCTTCCATTTCATTTTCTGAGAGAGGGGCGTTTCCAAAACTGGTCTTTACCTTTAATACTCCTTAGTTTTAACCGGTGACCGTTCGCTGGAATGGCTAAAGACGACAAGGAGTACAGTATCTGTTGACAAAAGTACATTATAGTAAATTTATCAGTTGTTCGTAGGAATCCGATTAGACCAAATTGTAAGAAAACATAATCATTTTGCGGATAAAGATTATTTTTTTAAGGGCGATTGGGTACTCATCATTTCTAATCTTTATAGGAAATTTTGTTCTCATAACGACTTTTCGAGATATGCATGAATTAATGCGGTCTACAAATTAAATTATTAAGTGTTCAGATCTCAAGATGTGCCTAGTTTCAGGAGGAAAAGGGGCCTGTGAGATTTATCTATTTATGTAATTTTACAAATTAAATTATTAAGTGTTCAGCTCTCAAGATGTGCCTAGTTTCAGGAGGAAAGGGGGCCTGTGAGATTTATCTATTTATGTCATTTTTATTTTATTTATTGGTTGGTTGTTTCCTCTTATTTGTATTTTTGTTGTTAGTTTATGGGGTGTTCAGGAGGCGATGATTAAACGAAGGTCTTTATTACTTGATGGAGCAACTGAACAAAGAATCGTTTTATCATCATAAGGAGTGAATAACACATAAAATAAAACTATCACAGTAACGTGAGCGAGAGGGGAGAGAGTGTGGGTAGCATGATGTGGGTGTGTATTGTATGGATGTGTTCGTGCATGTGCGCGCATGAGTGACCGAACGAAGCATCTGATATAGCCAATCAATTAGGTATTTAATGCGAGATACCCTGACGAGTGGACCTTTGTTGGGTAAACCTGTTTTCTATTAGAATAAGAATCCAAGTGCAACCACATAATTATAACTCTAGACTCACCAATGACAGACCAACACAATAGGAATGTCATATAACGATAAATTTCAAAGAAATGTAATGTTACAAAATTAATTATATCAGGAAATTGTCAGTCAACTGCACTATCATATATATTTTCAAAGGCAATTTTATTTTTTTATTTTGGCAAATAGTGCCATTAACGTAGTTGAGGTTCATTCAAGGGTTGAAACTTTGTTTTCTTCATCTTCTCCTTTGCACCACCATTTTTTATTTGTGTGTGTGTGTGTTCGATTATTTTTTTTCACACACACCCATGTCATCAATCTTTGCTTTTATTGACAAATAAAATTCCCCACATCCGTTGTAGACCCTGACAACGCAAAACAAAATCGGTGGATAATGTTTTCTACTTTCTCGCCTCCGGCTATTCCCATTTCCATATCAAATTGAATTAAAACTGTATGTTTATAGATTTTCCTGACAGCAGGCGAAACATTACGCCATGAAAACGGCACATGACTGACTGCGGTTATACCAGATTGTACGGTATCATGTGTTGGGACACATAATTTGTGTCCTTCCCTAGCTTTCCTATTAAATCTGCTTTTAACATTTCCAACAACTGCATCACCGTCCAATAAAGATACACGAATGACTTTTCATCATTTTAGAATGAATACGATTTATGTATAATGATGAAATATTGATGGTTAATGTGACAGATGGTAAAGGCCTATCAAAACTTAGGCATCAATAATTTTGGAAAATAATAAGTTTGTTGTTATTCTCATACTCCGACATTTGTTTATTAAAAAGAAAGAAAACAAAACCGATACCCATATCCTACCCTACCCTCATACAAACACACACACACACACACTCACAAAAACACACACACGCACGCACACGCACACGCACGCACACTCTTCTGGCTATCGGGGTACTCATATAAGCAAAATAACCTTCTCTGTAAACAAAAATCAAACAAGGTGAAAGGAATAATAAATTAAATATATTATTATGATAACCTCCTAAACATTCCTCGAGCCTACGACCTTGCTTTTTCCATATGGAAGTGGAATGTATAAATGTATAACGATAAATATAGGTTTATGTGGCATTAAATGAATTTCTGTCGGCAAAATATCCTCGGCTGGTGTACATATTTTGAAAAGAAATGAAAAGCTGAAACAAAGAAAGCAGGAAAGAAACTGGGAAACATTGATGGCCTAAAGGTATTTCTTTTTAAATAAAGTGAAACATATGTTGTATGATAGTGGCGTCTTTAACTATCCGTACGAGAACGAGATTCCTGGAGGTTTTTCCGCTATAATTAATTTAATATGTTCCTCAGGCAGCATTTGCCCTATACCGAGACCTACTTTCCCTGAATAATTCATCCATTTAAGGTAATGGAGAATACTTATTGACTCATTAATGGGCATCTTCATGGTATAACAAATAAAAGCAAATATTACATGGAGTTCGGTGTGTCAGATACTTTCTTCTCCTTCTTATAGTTTTCTACTTCTTTTACTTCTTCTTATACCCTTCTTTGTTCTCATTATCCTTTTCTCCTTTTTGTCTTCGTCTTCTTCCTTATCGTGAACACAGTCATCATCATTATCATCAATATTGGGATAATGCTCAATTTCTCGTAAAAATGAAATGCAGATCTAATATTGCAAACGGATGCCTTAAAACACAAAATGTTTTCCGTCTGGTGTAGTCTGATATTCATTGATATTATTTTAACGAATATCTGCCACACCTTACCCAGGGGAAGATTTTTGACTCCGTAGCATAGCAATAATCATTGTTAGAGATTATGCCACCATGCCGTTGCTATTACCTATATAATGTTTGGTACACATTAGGCGCAAGAAATGTGTAGGAAACAAAGTCTTTGGTGTCCAAGGCATTCGGACAGGGAGGTCGACGATCACAGGATCTGCACAATGCTGGATACGCCACTAAGTAGCCCCCATGAGCCCCTCCAATGACTACTTATTCGAACAATCTGGTCATCAAATGACCCACTTGTGAATATCGTACTGATCACGACCCTGCATCATACGTCACATTTAAAGAGGCCATCGGATCATAGTTACGGTCTATTTGTTCAACATTGGTGTGACGTAAGGTTGGAGAGTTGTCTGGCCCTTAATCCGACTCACCTTTTCGGTGTTCGGTCACGTCCGGAAACATGTTTAGCCGGATCACTCTAGTTCTAGTACAACTAATTCCACGTGACGCGGTAACCTGAAAGGTTTGATGTCTCTCGATCCCAGGTTTTAGACAAAATAGAACAAGAAGCTAGAAAATGAGGATTGAGAGAACAGTCCCCCTAGATTACTTGTGCATTTTAAAACAGTCTTGTTCCTTCTTATCGTGGCAGAAAAGTCTGAGTGATAATGAGAAAGGTAGAAACAGCATAAAAAAGGTAAAATGATTTTGTTTGTGAGCTATACGAAGTATACGAAAAAAGCATGGTCTACCAAGAAAAAAAACATGGAGAAAGATTGTGTAAAATGAGACAATTAGAAAATCAGTGCGATATGACACACTTCACAAAATGAATTCCAAATTGAACGACCTTAATTCTCTGAATCATGTGCGTTTGGTGATTTACATGAGTGCAAAGTATTAAGGTAGAACATAACGAATTTAATGAATGAAAATAAACCAATAACACCATGGTTGTATTTCTATTCTGCACTCTTTTATCTTCATTTTTATCGATTTCCGGTCAAAGAGTAGACCTACATTTATTTCTTAAAACGTCACGACAAAAATAATAACAACGATGTCTGCTAGAATATGACAATTTATTTAATCCGAACTACCTTTAAAGAGAAGGCTGAGTTATGGGGAGAGGTGAAAAATAATTTGTGAGCGTTATCATTGTTATTATGCAAGTGTGGAAAAATATCAGAGAAAAATGTTCCCTGAAAAGCATGGCTCTTCAAATGCCTTCATAATCTAAATATGACAATTAACAGCTTTAAAATGAGGCATAATCTTTGTGCCACATGTTTGTGTAGTTCCATATAGGCCTACATCTTTCTGTGTACAGTGCTTGTTAATTTACCAAGACTGTGTCAAATTTCTTATCATGTTGGTGACTCCAGAACTTTGCAGTACACACCAATATTTATATGCTACATGATAAACTTTTTCTGATCGATTCCACACCGTTTTTTTTCTTCACAATGCAATCGCATGACCAGAACTCAACTTTATCTTTAACGAAAGTTCGTTTCGAAACCACTCTGAAATTTGTTTGACATTGCGGTAAATCATTGGTATGGCGTATTTATAGCATGCTTCTTTGTTTGTCACGTGACCTAGTGCCGAAGTGTCACCTCTTACCGCCAAGCTGATTCTTATCGATTGCCAAGGCATGTCGTCTGCGATATGCGGTGTGCGTTTCCATGGAGATGTAAAGCCCATGGAACTCACGTCATTCCGATTGGAATTAAGACGCAACTCTATATCATTTCAAGATTAGACATGTCCCTTGATCGTGAACGTACCCGAGGTGGTTAGAACTTTTGTTCTGGTCGCAATCCCAGGGAAGGTGGATAATAGCTTTGAAGAGGTTTAACTCCTTAAAGCTCTTCTAAGTGTCAAGTATGTTGTTGATGGATTACCGTAATATGTGCATTTCAACATTATAATGCCCCAGATATTTAAGCTGATTCAGATTGTTCTTTTTTAATCTCATTTGTATTGTGTGATTAGTGCCATGCAACTGCCATCCATTACATTTAGATACTCGTTCGTTTCTGTTTTCTTTTTTTCTGTTCAAAAGATGCATTTTTGAAACCACCATTTTTAATTTTACGAAATTCAACACATTATGATGTTCGGGTAATAAGTTTGGTTTACGCTTCCATTTCCTCTTGAAAAGAGAAATACTTTTCTCATTCTAGCGTCTGAAAAGCCTTTATGAAGTACAAGGGAGATAAATAACGTGGCAAAGATGCATCCTTGTACCCATTCATGATCCTGTCACCCCAATACCTCTTGAAACTTCTTTGAAATCATTATAAATAAATTTTAAAAAATAATAATTTAAAGAGAATAAGGGGTACAATTAATAGTTCCATTAAAATATCCACGTGGAAGTAAAGTCGAGGTTCGTTCGTTTGCGTTAACGTATATGTCTAATAGCCTACATACCTTAATACAGTCATATAAATTGAAATGTTGGTAATAAAAGTTGTAATATGTCTGTACAGAAGCAATATCGAAATCTACTGTTTCAAAATATACCGCAGACATACACACCCAAACCTATGAAGAAAATTATATTGCCTGCTTACTCACCTTTTAAAAGCATACGAGAACCGATAACTTGTTCTGTTACGAAATTCCATCTTCATGGAAGCTGCGTTAAAGTGAACAGCTGGTTTGCATGCTGCTTTGCTGTTTATATAAAACTCATAGCCATTATTTTAGGAAGCATTATTATTGACAGTTCAGGGGGTTCAGAAAAGGGTCGGAGAGCATTCTTGAAAAGGTTTTCGCGCCTTTATATATTAAAGGTATGGCACGGTGTTAGTTAAAGTCGAATTGAGGGTTAATATAAATCTGAAGGTTTGATACGAGAATCAAGTTATGAAGCGATGACACATGTTCATTTGAAAAACTAAATGGACTCAAAATAGTAGTACTCAATCAAATATAGAATATCATATGAGAACATTTTAAGTAACATTTTTGTGCGAAGACATGAATATTAATCCTTGATATACATAACGTCGAATCATATATTGGAACACGTATGCACATGCTCTCAAAGGGCTAAGTACACTCGGTAATAGTCTTTCAAGAATATTATTATTGTGATTTACACCTTCTTAAACCCTAAATTTTTCTTTCGTCTTCCTATTTGTTTCCCCGAAACGAAAAGTTATTCCCATTTAAAATCCAAATTTGTTTTTCCCTCCTCTATTTCAATGCAATTATCAGATTAAATCAAACACTCTATTGCACCCGCAGCTATTAGATTGTTAGCTTGGATTCATGTTGTCATTCAATTACAATTTCTTCCTACATACGTAATAACGTAAGTATATGAATGTTTTTACCAATTGTCTGAAGTTGTACTCGCATAATGTTATGCAAGTACATACAGGAGGGACATTATAGGATTGGTTATAGCCGCTTAAAGAGAAGATGGAGTCAGGTCTGGTATAGATGGCAACAATGAAAATCATTTATCAGCTTTTATGTACGTCTATGTACGTCAATCTGGAAGAATATCAGAGAAGAAATGTCCACTAAAGATGGTTGTTCATCAGATGCCGTCATATCTAAAATATGACGATAAATAGTTGAAACAAATCTGGAACAATCCTCCATGTCACATGCGTGTGGAGTCCCATATACTCATTTCTGTGCGATCTTCAGCATGATCGGGTCAATCTCGTTCCATTGTTATCATTCCGAAACATCAAAGTATACATCGATCATACAGAAAGATCAATCTTTCCCATTTGCTTACAGACAGTTTCTTTCGCAATGTAATCAAATTATTTAGCATTACTCAACTTTATCTTTAAGTGCGAATCGTTCTTTCTAGGCTGAATTCGATCAATGCCGATGGCAGGTGCACTTCAAGTATTAAACGGATGATTCCTGAATTAATAGAGGGAGGTAGACAGGCTTTACTATATACAGCAGCACACAAACTTGATCACGTGTCGCACATATCGTCTTCCTGCCTTTCAAATGAATTATAATAATAGACATTATAGCTATGTTGTGGTTTGACGCAGGAACTATATAATGGCACATTTAAATTATTAAACACAATAAAACCCATGAAGGTTAAGTAATATCCTGTAATGAATACATGATAAGATCTGATAATATTTCGCTCTTCCTACCCTTTCCTGTAGAGTGTGTACTAATGTCGATTGGGCAATACAACTCCTGGTGTCGTCAGTAAAGTGTTTAATGGCATCGTAAATTGATAACCGCGGGCGAAAGTATTATCAAGTGTACGTATCACTCTGAAAGCTTGAGCATGTTTGTTCTAATTTCTAATTCTATGCCGGAAGGGCAAAGAACAGTAGTACGGCAATACTGCAGTAGGCCTCAGTTTTGCTTCCGTTGTAAAGTGCCTTCTGTATTCTATAATGTCTAAACGCCCCTGGCCAGAATAACATTTTCATTTCTAGAGAGATTGCCATAATTATACTATTGATCTTGATCAATATTGGCCAGGACAATAATATTATTATTATTATTATTATCATTATTATCTTTATTATCATATACGGAAAATAAAACGGGAATCTTGAATATCGATTATTGAATAACTAGTGTATTTTAACTTGTACTGCTATTAACCAAGGCAGCAATCTTCCCAGACGCGATGAAGAAGGATTTATTCAAAAAATGACGTTACTTTTATCAATATACGCGTGTGTGTGCCTTACTACTCCGTATTTTGTCAAAGGTTAAATGTGCTCATTTGTCCCAAGTCAACCCAAACAGGCGTTTGTTTGTCTTTTTCCCTTAAATACCATCGATATATATATATATATATATATATATATATATATATAATTATATGTACATATTAACATGATTAAAGGGGCCTTTTCAATAAGCCTATAACTATAGCGATAACGATGTTTGTTAACTATTAAATCGGTCTCCTGAAGTCTATATATAAAAAAAAGGGTATTCGATATGGAATTACTCACCGATACATTATGCTAATGAGGCGTCAGCACCGACTTTGTCAAATTTAATACACCCTTTCATGGTTACAAGAGTGCGCATGCGCTGACGTTAAATTACGAGTAAACAAAGTTGTTTACTCGTAATTTAAGATGGCGCCCATGTCAATATGATGTGAGCGCACAGCGCAGGCAGTGACGCAACAATACATGCGCATCTGAAAACATTCACGACGCAATGTTTACTCGCAAATTAAAATGGCGTCCTTAACCGTGAAAGGGTGTATACCTTATGTAAAAATTCAAGATACGGGATACAGACAATATATTATCGGTCACGTGAGCTAAGCCCCGATTGCACGTGTGTGCGTGATCTGTGGGTGTATGTGTATAACTATCTTTAGTTATTCCGGTCAATGGTTGATTTCTGAATTCCTTTCAGACGATGACCATTTGGCAGTTCAGAACAACACTGAAATCTTAATGAAGAACATAAAGAATTCAAACATGGTCTTTGGCAAATATGCGGTCGTAAAATCGTTGAGGTGGTTATCTTTTTCTCTCAATATTGAGTGCTTTGGAGTAGTATCACAAAGTAATGTTACTAACGTAATCTTTTTTTAATTATCCTATTGAAATTTAGGATGACTTTAATCTCTGACTTTAAATTTGTATTGATCTGTACACCACGTCTACGACCATCCAAATGTAAAATGCATAGCCCGAAAAAAACAAATGATGTACAAAACATTCAAGCACACTCTATGATCCTCATGGTGTGTTAAAATGATAAAACCCAGCATGGCTCGCTTGATGCGTATTTAGTAACCTCGCATTATGCGGCTCTGAAATATCACACTTATGATCTGTGATTTGAAACAAAATCGCATCTTGAGGAAACTACTATGGGATCAATAACATGGTGCTGTCCGGTAATCATAAATAAATGAAAATATCAAACTTTGTGAAGTCGTTTTGTCAAGAAAAACGAGGCACAAAATATCTTTCCAACGCTCTTGTTGATCTGAAATGCAAATCATTTTATTCCTCAGAATCAAGTTTTAACATAAACGAACAACATCTTAAATGACCTGCCGAGAAGATGGATGAAAAAGTCACAATATTTTTCCAGAAAATTGTCGTTAGGCCAAGTAAATTTCATAAATATGTGCTCGTCTGTGCTTCATTTGTAGCAAATTTGCATTTAGATTGAAAAAATAATCAATCTGTTCATAATTTTTTCTTTTAACTTCACAATTTCCTATATGCAAGATTTGGTCGGCTATTGCTGTAAAGATTCATCTTAGGTCGGTTCTCCGGTAATTCCTCAGTTTGTCGTCCTTGGTGTGCTATTGATTTTGGTAATAAAAGGACATAGCCCCAAGTCACGAGCTTCATGTGATCCGAATCTGATTGTCAGAGCGTTGTCGGGCTCTGAAATTCGTTTGGGTATGGAGTAACATTAACATCAACAAACTCTGACCAACGATGTCTTCTGCAGTTGACGATTGCTCCTTGATAATAACACACTGTGGAATAGTGTGTGGTTTTATTTTTAACGTGGAAGAGGGTTTGTACGTGGGTATGGGATAATAGAAGGATGTGGGCAGGGGCGGATCCAGCCGGCGGCAGGAGGGGGGGCCCAACCAATTCATGAGAAAATATTTATCGGCGACTTAGCCAGCCGGTGAATAAACGGGGGGGGGAGGAGGGGAGGGGAGGTTAGAGCACCATTCCCCCTCCAATTTTTGAGGAAATGTTTAGCGGCGACTCAGCCAGCCGGTAAATAAGCGGGGGGGAGCACTATTTTTTAAATATTTGTTTGCCCAATTTGTGAAAAAAAAATTTTAAATAATTTCTTTATAATAATTTTTTCCAGGGGGGATCCCGGGCCCGTTGCCCTCCCCCCCCCCCTGGATCAGCGCCTATATGTGGGTGTATGTTTGTGTAGACTTTGGAACCTTTTTTGTTTTCTTTTTCTTTTTAAAGATCATGTTGATGATATCTATATATTGATATTTTATGCAAATGCGCAATTACAGCCGATTCATTATGAAATCGGTGAACTTATAAATAAAACAAATTAACGTTTTATGTTTTTAATACTTATATAGCTTCAGCCTCAGGGTCTCATTTAATCAGACATTAAGTAGCGTTATGGTGAATTTATGCCCAATCCCAACGAAAATGCGTCGTTTCTCCCCAACGATGTAAATTGTTACATGGGCACGTATTGTACTCCTTAAACACAGATGAAATTCGTTGTTTTCATGGTAAATAATTTTCTTTTTCTTCATATAAAACAGAGATTGTTTAGGGAATTCGGAATGATCAAAAACAACTTCGGTTTGGGTTAAATCAAATGAGAATGCCCGAAATAGCCTGGCCACGGCTGCCCAAAAGCGTGGGTTGTTTACTTCATTTGAGGAATCAATACCATTTTCACACGATGTCTCGAACAATCAGGTGTATAGAGTAACGGAGGCGGACTCTCTATGTTTTCACCTCTGCCGCCAAAATAAGGCTAGAAAATGATAGGGATTACGTGGGTTACGTGGATGGAAGTCAGACGTTTGAGTGAATAGACGTCTTTAAAAAATACGGTTGATGCCCACACAAGATTTGTTATTGTCATCATCTTTTTAAAGATATTCCATGATATATTAATGACTCGATGTCAATGACTTTCGAAGAGTCAACCTTAGCGATTTTTAAAGCCTGGCTTGTCCATGACCTTTTGATATGTGGGAACATTACAATGACGTATTACGTAATTCAAACTGGATTTCTATGAGCTATACAAAATGTTAGTATACAAAGAGGAATATGACGTAATGCGTTAAGGTTAGTTATGTTTAATAAAAGAGAGGCATATTCCCTCTACTTTAGACAGTTATGCAGTCAATATTTTGCAGTCAAATATCTTGCTGTCGATATGTTTTTATATGAAATGCATTTAGGTAGAAGTAGAATCCGCGCACGGTAAGTTGCCTAAAGTTCAAATAGATGACAAACTTGTACACAAGTCTGACTTGAAAATACATGTACAAGCAAATGAGTCAAGGAGGATTAGAATATGATGGTTGATGTAATGTATGATCTTACTATCGGACTATATAATCTTCATGGAAATATAACATTTGCTAAAATTTGTCTTTGTGAACCAGTACCCTAGATAATCCACACCTTTCGAGGAAAGTCTATTTTTAGGAACATTACGTTATCCCATCGAATGTATGATTGTTTTTCCTACTTGTTTACAATTTTCACGATTTCTTCGAATCGTCGAGACAGATAAAAAAAAACGTCATAGCACGTGCAGAACGTCAGTTGCCTGCTATAAATCAAATTTGGGTTTTTCCCCAAGGAATCACTAGCTGAATACTAATGTCCAGGGGAGTGTTTCACAAAGAATAAGAAGACTTAACTTTGGCAGGCCGTTCATGCCACTGTTTGCTCTCACCATTTACTGGCATTGGTCTCTCAATGGACGTATAAATCATGGTCACAAATCTACAGAATTTACATTTTGTAATCATTCATTTTTGAAGGAAAAAATATTATCTAAAGATCATAATGGTGAGAGCAAACAGTGGCATGAATGGCCTGCCATAGTTAAGTCCAACTTAGAGTCGATCTTAGTCTTTGTGAAACACCCCCCTGTTGTAAACCCTGTGAGAGATTAGTTTCATAATCAACGATGACTGAATAACCGAACTTACAGTTTTGTATGATGTTGGATATACTGGTTTCTTTGAACTGGAGATGAATTTTTAAATCATCTAACAACGATGAACCTGAACCCTACATGTGGCATATCGATGTGTGTTCATTTTTTTCAGGTTTGGCCTTCTGTCGTTAGATTGTTTTGTTTGTTTTATTTTTTAATTTTCAATTCTTTCTAGTTGGTCACATTTCGTGACGCGTAATAATATTTTTTAAATTCACTGCGTATTTATTATTGTGTATTTTTTTCACGATTTTCTTTTGTTTTGCTTCTTTTATTTGTGTTGATAAGAGTATTCAGCAAATGAGAGAGGGTACACATTTCGACGTGCCTGTATATTTTTAATTCTCCCTTTTTCCAAACCCTACCTATGTTATCAAATCTGATATCAAGTATATTTTTAAACAGTTTGTACACGTTGTTTATAAAACAGGGTCCGACGTATTATGTCATTTTCCAATATTATAATACTTACAATCTATGTACGTTTGCTATTTTTTAACATAACAAACCACTAATTTCGTGGATTGTACTAAGATATTTATAAATAAATGAAAATCACGATTTATCTATCTCTGTTTAATACTTGCGTCATGTAAGAGACTATTTTTTCCTTCACACACTTCAAATCTCGCTGAAAATTAATGTTAAAACGTGAAGGAGAAACACAAAAAAAATTTTCGTTTTGCTCCTCATAAACTTAGTTAATCTCAAAACCTCTATTGACTTTCTATTTACAACACAGTATATCCAAAAACACGCATTCCCATAGGGCATACGGAACACGTGACAGGCAATGAAATTGACCGTTAAAATAAAATAAAGGAATTCGCAGCGTCGTAAGCAGATTATAGGATAATATTTCAGCTGCAAAGTGACAAGACTGACCTGATGGAAACTAAATCTTTCAGCCCTCAATATTCAGATTTCATTCTGATAGGTATGCAGTGACCGTAATGGCAAGATTTGTCTTTTGAGACTCAATTAGGGAAAATGCACTGTTAAAGTGTGCGTCCATATTGCTTTATTTCAAACAGTTACCATTGACACAGGGTTTAGTTTGTATACAAAAATCCGTTGCGATTGTGAATGATGGTCTAAACAATGATTTCAAGGAAAATGCGTAGCTGTGGGTATTTTGATTTTTTATCTTTAGAATCTTCTTCAAATGACTCTTTCAGTTTTGGAATCGAATGTAGTTATGCACCATTGGCATTAACGAAGTAGCTATCCAAACTTTTTATAAACTCTGCGTTTTAGAGGAGACATCCACTTATAAAAACAACACATTTGAAAACTAAATAGATATCATCTTATTTTAGCATACAATAGTCACTGTTAAAGCCCTGAACATTACACAATTGAACTTCAAATATTGCTGAATTTTATAGGATTTGGTCCTCAACAAGGAAATATTACAATCGAATATGAGGGTATCATTTAGCATCAAAACATATCCTTATTTTTTTATAAAGCATGTTTTGGTTCGAATAGTGAAACAAAACTGGGAAAGTGGATCAAACAGAATAGTTTGTGATATAAATATGATACAGGCAACAATCACATTTCGATATTAAGTTGCAACTAGGATGAAATAATTAAGGTCAAACACAAAACAGACCACAGATTATTTTTTAAATTGTGCAAAAACAGAATTATATTATAAAGTGAGAATATTAATGAGATGACAGTGTATTCACTCATTTTATGAAATCAGCTTGTAATAACACATATTGCAAGTGAATAGTACTTGATTTTTTAATGGTTTCATTAGGTGATTAATTCATTGAAGATGAGCAGGACATTGCATTAGGAACGTGCACCCAAAGATATCACATGAAATATGAAAGAAACAAGAAGGAAACTTGTTTTTTTATTTTTTATTTAGGATAGTGGATGGTGCTTGAATTCTGCCAAATTTGGAATGAAACATAAAAGGAATCTTTAATCAGAAAAGAGATAACATAGATCATTCCTATGAAAGGATCTGAATCTCAAACCGTCTTTTAAATCCATCAAAAGGTGCTTTCTTGGTGACAAGAAAGATCTCTGATTTCTACATAATTATATTCACACCGAGAATTAGATGACAACCATATCATGTTTCTCTAGTCTCTATCAACCTTTTGAATAAGATTCATGTTCCAGGATTCGTCTTCTGTAAATATCAAATCGCTGTTATAATCCCTTTTTATGCATTTTCGATAACTATATATCCTATCTACGTGATATTAAATAACAATGAATATTCCGAGTGTGCTATGAGACTGATATAATAACCACAATCGGGATTCCAGGGATTATGGTAATGTATGGATTGGAGGGAGTTGACGGAATATAATATCGTGCAAATCGAGGTGGACGGTTCAGGAAGTGCAAACAGCATCTAAAAATATCATACATTCATAATCACGATTCAATTTGTTTTAGAGGTTTAAATGCCTGAATAATTTTCATTATTAAAATCATGGATTTAAATGCTGTGAGAATGATATTTACCAGGCCTTTATTGTTATCGTAGCAGTTCACAAGCAAGTGAAAATGACGTGTCCTTTCATGCCTTTAGCTTTGGCGACCCAAGAAGAGTTTACTGAGAAAGTATCCGTCTAGCCGGAAATTCAATCTTTGTGGGCTTTGACTATTCGGCAAGGCAATGAAACAACAAGTATCTCATACCATACGTAAGAGTGAGCTAACCGCCCCCGGTACGGTGATCCCTGGTGATACCAATCAAAATGCTATCACTTGAAGGGGCGTCGCTCAACAGTTGGAATTCGGATCCGAAGGCCTCCCGCTCATTTCTTCTTCAAGCCCCCTCCTTTACCCCCCCCCCCCAAAAAAAAGATGGATCTAAGCGAGGTACATGTACAAAATGATGCAAGAACCGCAAAGAACCCCAAATTCCCCCAAAGCCCCCACACCCCCGAAAAAAGAATGGCTCAAGCACGTGTTGCTATGTGATATAATGTAACCCATACTTGTCATAAAATTTGTATGTCGTTATCCACTATATTAAACATGAGTGGTCTTTTATTTGGGGGGGGGCTAGGGGGAGGGGCCTTATCCAGGAGGAATCTCCATGGGCGGCAAAAAAATCCTCTATGCAATGACCATAGACGTACTATTCAGACACAAACGTGTGTGTTTGTTTGTTTGTTTCATCATGCATCAGTCAATGTTTTGGAATTCAGGAGGTAGCAAATGGAGAAATGCACAAAATTACATTACATCATCGTATTTCCCCATTTCATTGATGTGCCAATCCTTTGCCACACACAATGAACGACCTGGGAAATAGGTACTTGAGTACCGATTCCCATGATCGTTGGTAGATGTGAAGTCACTCAATCCATACAGGCCCCTTTATTGAACCTTACTAAAATGAAAATGGAGGCGAGCATAAGAATGAGGCGAATGAGAACGAAGGTGAACACGAAAATAATGCATCCAACAGAGACGCCTAACCGTGATTATTTACATGTTTACCTTTATATCATTAAACTGTTCAAGATAAAGTCAATAAAAGAGATCAAATTGATCTGTAACAAAGTGCAATCATAATCTAGAGGTAATTTTTTTTTTTTTTTGGGGGCCTAAGGGCTGTTTTCTGGAGTTCTTGTATTCATTTTCCCCATGCGCCTCGCCTCAATTTGTTCATAATCAAGAGAACTGAGGGGGAGGGGCTATTTTGTAACGACGTATTCAGGAGAAGTTTGCATCTTCGCAAGTAATTACTTTATTTCGAATCACGTCGAAACCCTTTCATTGATGTTACCCGCCCCTTAAACTCCCCTTTCTGACGCGTACATATTTCTTCGTTTGTTAAACATGTGGGTAGTCACTGAATGCCATTCCTTTGTTTCAAGATAGTTTTGTTTCCTGCCTTCATCTTTCAGATTATTGTATTCCTAACCACTCTTCAGCCTGCAATGTTATCGGATACTTCCGATGCGAAAGAAGGTCGAGTGTTATGACGAGAGACAGGGCAAGGCCTTGAGACTGGAGGAGAGGTGAATTAGATTCACATGGTTCTGTTTATGAATGTGTACGCCAGTGAACGAGGGAGAGGGAGAGAGCGGGAAAGAACAAGTGTTAGGGGAGAGAGAGGGGAAAGAAAGAGAGAGAAAGGGGGAGAAAGAGGAAAGAGTGGGGTAGTATAGGAAGATAATTATATTGTTTGTAATGTTGTCTTTCTTCAATCACCATGATCACTCGCCTAGATTTTTTTTTTGGTTACAAATCTCAAATATTCATTTTTTTGTGTCTCTCTATATCTTGAAGTGTCGATGTGTTCGATAAAACATGTTGGTACATCCTCAATACAGCCTTTATGAAACCCTGCAATCAACCCTTTTCATGTCATTATCAGTATTCATTCATCGTCAAGTGTGCACTTGCATACATTGAAAAGGCAGGCTACGTGCAAGTTGTAATTTGAATAATACGCCCGCCTTCATTTATACAAAAGGATTGAGGAGAAGAGGGCAGTTAATTCACATCTTTCTATAAAAAAAATCACCTTCAAACGACCTTGTTACTTTGCATCAATGTCCTTTGATTCTACCGTCCGGCGGGTCGGTGGGGGAAGCCGTGCGTGATGAAATAAGGAGGGGGAGGGCAGTTTGTCAACGCTTCTGTGACCAGGAGGTGATTGACCAGTCTACCTCATGTCCAGTGGTCGATTCCGTACCATTATAATCAAAAATAGTTATTATTATTATTATTATTATTATTATTATTATTATTATTATTATTATTATTATTATTATTATTATTATCATGGTGATAGTTATTATCATGTTAATAGTTATTATCATGGAGATAATTATTATCACTTATAAAAAAAATGAGGGACAATCATCCCCACACCTTGGGGAAAAAAGGTGAAAATCTTCCTACCCCATATTTTTCTTACAAACATAATGATTTTCTTTTTCCTTTCGCACCTAATCTTCCCCTCTCTCTTTCTCTCTCTCTCTCTCTCTCTCTCTCTCTCTCTCTCTCTCTCTCTCTCTCTCTCTTCCTCTCTCTTCCTCCCTCTTCCCCCTCTCTCCTTCTTTCTCCCTCTCCCCCCCTCTCTCTCTCTCTATCTATCTTTGCTATAACAGTAATTTCTTATTTTGTCAAGAGGACTGTCACTTCTTTAACATGTTTAAGGCTAGCTTGGGTGATATTCCTTTATTTCTAACCATATGTTTAAAACGATCCACTATAATGTAAATATTTATTCTGATGTTAGAACCGTATTGTCGTGCTCATTAAGAGGTTTTCATCTAAACATGTACGATAATATGAGAGGGGGGATGGTATTGATAAAGATAAATGTAAAATAGACAACAATAAAAAGCAGAACGTGAAACTGTTTTGTCACCTGACATTTACAAGGACAAACAAACGTACAAACAAAAAATGAAAAGTAAAACATCGTATGACAGTAAGACTTATATATTACCAAACTATTTGGACTGCGCTAGATACTGTCAGTTGATTGTTTGTGTTGTTTTGTCAAGTAGGAGAAATGAAGGGGGGATTTCCTTGTCCCTCCAGTTTGATGTCAGTGTTGGATTCAAGTTGAGAATGTCCCTTGACCGTACTCGAGGTACTCGTCTCCTTCTGAGCGTGTTGGTACTTAAATCGTCAATGAATTCGAGAAGTGTTGACCGGGCCTGTCTGAAATGAGACAACAAAATATATTATGAATTATCTACATTGTTTTTTCCGGGTTGTTGTCGAGTTGCGTCACAGTAAACCGTAGAATGGCTGTACCAGCGTTAAAGTGACTCGGTAACATTGCCTCAGATTCTGAAACAAAATCCTGGATTTAGGTCATGCTGCAATCATAATTATAAACATTTAGGTCAGTCAGGAATCCCATGACTTTTACAAACCGATCGCCTGTCTGATTATCAAGATATTTATAATTGGAAATCCAAATTTCATTTTTCGTTTTCCTAACGGTTTTTATAACACTACAGTCTATTGGGGAAAATGAGTATGGTAAGACCAGTCACTCAAAGATTTTTACTTTTTTGAGGCACTTCATGATCATTTTGAAGCGCAATTTTTTTAGGGCTTCAATATTACACCATATCACAGACACTGATAACACGTAGGGCCATGTATCTCATATTTAACATTGTTAAACGATGCCTTTAAGAAGATGATGTTGCTTATTAATTGTTGTTTCTCTTTCTTAGAAGGTCGGTGTGTTGTTGAAAATGTAAGACGAGAAAACGTTAGCGGAAAGTGTGTCGATTCTCTTGACACCACTAGAAGCATGCTTAATAGCTTATGAAGTGGGAGGGTAAGGATTTTTAGGAATCCAAACGGGTGTTTTTGTTCCACGTGATACACTGAATAACCATTGGGAAGGTCGAATCAAATAACTATGACGTCATTCTGTCGAAACCCATTTCCTACACTTTGATCGCATTTTGATGATATTTTCAAAAGCAAATAACGTCACTTCAGTTGGATGGATTTGACACGTCATGAAGTGAGAGTTCAATTGACTGGATTGAAAAGGTTAGGTAGGAATGGTAAAGAGTGGGAGAGAAAGAGCTAGGGAGGGCATGAGTATTCCCCTTTCAATCCACCCATGCGTAATTATTGAATACATTATAAATAGATTCGATGCAGACAAGAGAAAATGATATACAGTTAACAACTAAATTATTCATACTCCTTGGAAGTTTGATGTTTTTGTGTTTTCGTAACTTATGAATGAAACATGGACTGGTTGAATTAAGGCCTTCGCTGAATACATTTAGATGTAAACTTTAATATGTCACATCCTCAAGAAACATAAATCAGGACAAATCAAATTTTCACATACTTACAAATTACACAACTTGGTAAGGGTATGTATATTTTAGTTGTTAACTGTATATATGAAAGACATGAATAAGGTGAGACGAAATTGACATTTTATTTTGATTCTGTCTCGTTGTTATTGTGAAAAGCCACATAAAATGTTGATATTTCATTTTAAAGGCACTAATGTCAGACAGCCCTCAGCCAAATAATCATTAACGTGTATTGTGTTATCATGGTCATGAAACATATAATTACTCCGCCATATTTTGTATTACTTCGAAATATGAAAACACACCCTTAGGTTTCATCTCTTCTCATGCTTATTGGAATGTATAGCATTAATCAATTCAACGAATTCGCATTGTTATAATGATAGGTAGAATCTCATAGAACATATGGCTTCTATAATGTATGTAATAGAGCCGCGAAGTGTGTTTAATTTGATTTTACGAATTACATATCATTTTTCATTATGCTTTTATTTTGAACTTGTTCACGCAAGAAATTTTCTTCGTATGATAATTTTTCTACATTTTCGTATACAATAAAATATATCAAAGTATTACTTACTTCATTCATAATAATGAAATTTGTCACTCTCCTGGGAAAGGTTCAAACTGGAGTAGTACAAAAACGAGATCATGTTTGTCGAACAAGCATCTTCCTGGAATTTCAATATTTTCCTATCACAATTTTATTGACAGAATCAGAAGACAATATTATCTGACGGGAAGTATTGTATGACATATGAGCAATTGTGTTTCACTTGTGCGACTTGTTCTGTATCGTCTTTTGTTATCTTGTATATAAAATAAACCCGAGGACGATGTCAGTACCCTACTGTATGTCTAATCAAAATCTTGTTCGGATTACGTAATTCGTCATAGTTATGTTCGCTCGTGTCATAAGGTGACGTAAAAGGCCAAATATAATTGCATGAGGTAGATTTCCTGAGAGTAGTTAGGATCGTGTTGTTAAAAACAGCTATATGTTATATCCTTCAATTATTTCCCTCTTTTTTGTGATCTTAATACAATTTGTATTTTTTCAATCGAATGGTAATTAATCGTCATCATCATCATAATCGTATTCATATTTATATTTTTTGATTATCTTTTACAATTTGTTCATTCACGCTTTCTTGTTTTCATTACAAGGTGACGATGCTGTCGGGATTCTGGATAAACATCAGCTTTTGAAGAAGAAGGAGTGATGCTTCCATTCACCACACTGGATTTTATATCTTACACATGTGACAAGTCAACCGGGAGTATACACATTGAAACGAAATGATGCCTGTTACTTAGAGACATGTCGTATTTGCAACGCCATATATCTTCTGGTTGTAAAGGCTCTGGATGCTAACTCAAAACACATGCTGAATTTATAGCCAGCTTAAGAATCCCGATCTGAAATCGACGTGCCCGAAAATTAATACACCACCATTAATTAGATTGGGTTAACTGAGATAACGCACTATCAGCGAGCGAATCGTATTTATCTCTCCCCTCTACCATCAGTGACTATTAATTTATTCGACTCGGCTTCCCGAGTCTACTGATTTTCTCAATCACTTTTTTTTTGTTGCGCAAATGCAAGACGGGAACGAACGAGTGAGCGTCCACGTACCACGCATGCGCCGTGTTGATTTGCATGCAAACACAGTAATGGGTGAAGCTGTCGAGATAAAGAACGGCATTTGTGTGTTTGGATGTAAAGCTGGAGGGAACCTGCCCTACTGTTTCGCGCCAAACAAAAAATCGGGCTAAAATTTTGGGCCGATAGCCAGCCGATCATTAACCTTAGGGAGACACGTTTGGGACATTATTCGCTTGGAATGACTTTCAGCATTGTGGATATGGCTTAGAAAATATATCCTGTTCGTTTTTTAGAACATTGTTTTTGCTGACGGTATCTAGCAAGGCTGCCTGATCCCTCACGATTGATAGAATACCTCATTCATGAAGACAAAATGGAAAGCTGTTGAGTGATATGCACTGTTGGATTTTTTACTCGCCGGAGGTACCTTGTCAACCTGAATTGTTGAAATGATTTCGCATGTTCAAGTATATTACCTATACTAGAAACATCGACTTGCATCCATATCCATGTTTTGAGGCGGACTCAGCCAGCGAAGCCCTTTGAAACAGAAAAAAAAACAATATCAAAGTGTCTTGAGCAAACTTTCACCACTGGCAAGCCGTTCGTATTGAGAACTGTTGATGCAATCTCTTGCAAGTAATTTTTGTAGCTTACTTCAATGAGTGGAGAAAAACGGCTAAACTAATTACTTTAGGCAGACAAGGTAAAAGGGAAAATTAGAAATTAGAACTGAAGGGAATTTATCCCCAACATCATTCACGACCATCATCTGGCCGCACATTTTTTGCAAATGTTTCCCGGTCAGTTCATCGCGAGGCATTATGAAATGACCACAGTCCATGGTTTGGTGACCATGGAGAGAGATGACAACCGATCATCCCATACTTCGCACTTAGCGCGATCGGTAATGTCGCCTTCAGGAACTGAGAATACCGACGCGAATACCAAGGAGTGGAACTATGAATGGGGAAACTCAACAGGCAACACATCTGAGCTTATGGGTGAATTCCGGGGTCCACTTGATGGCCTAGGGATCCCTAGGACCATTGCCGTAGGTTGCGTACTCTGTTTATGTTGCTGCCTTACCATATTCGGAAATACACTTGTAATTGCTGCTGTATACAGAGAACGGAACCTGAGGACGGTAACAAATTATTTCATCGTTTCACTCGCCTTTGCCGATTTGTTAGTGGGAAGCGTTGTGGTGCCATTTGCGATCATTGACACCTTGACCGCCGGATACTGGTTCTTTGATGCCATTTGGTGTGACTTATGGCACGCGTTTGACGTTTTAGGATGTACGGCCTCTATTCTGAACCTTTGTGTCATTTCTTTGGATCGGTACTGGGCTGTCACGCATCCAATGAGCTACCCTACAAGAGTTACCAAAAAGATGGCAGGACTTCTCATCGTTGTTGTCTGGCTCGCCTCGGCTGCTATCTCATTCCCTTGCATTCTGGTTTGGCGTGCCGTGGAGCCTCCGCAACCCCCCAGAATGTGCATCTTTCCACAGAACCCTTGGTATCTAGTGATATCTTCATGTGTGTCTTTCTACCTACCTAGCTTAATCATGATGTTTACGTACTACAAGATCTACAGGGCGGCTGTAACTCAAATGAGACACATCCGATCAGGGACCAAATTAGTATCCGCAAAAGCAGCTGATAAATCGCATATGAACGGCGCAGTGTCCTTGCGTATTCACAGAGGGGGAGGGGTGAAGTCTACATTTAATAGCCAGCATTCCAATAATAACTTACACAATGGACTACCACCAGAAATGCGGCCTCTTAACGTTCGACGGGACACCAAAATCGCGCTCACGCAAGCCGCTGGTCGTCGGCTTCTCTCCAGAATGAACAAAGAACATAAAGCAGCTAAGACTCTGGGTATCGTTGTTGGTGTCTTCATTCTCTGTTGGTTGCCTTTCTTCATTATCAATGTGATGGCACCATTTTGTTTCGAGACCTGCATACTTGCTCCCGACCTTGTGATACCCTTAGCGACATGGCTTGGCTTTATAAACAGTGCATTGAACCCAGCGATCTACGCGTTCACCAGCCGTAACTTTAAGCGAGCTTTTAAGCGAATTCTCTGCCAATGTTGCTTGAAGAAGCAAAAGAGACAATACATAGAGGGACATTCTGTGAAAGACAGTACCCGTTTCATGAGCATTGATTCAGTATATTCTATGGGTGATATTGCTCTTCATTAACAGAAGCTCCTTCATCAAACCTCAAGACTTTAATTATGAATCAATTAATGTTCCAAAGAAATCGTGCACCTTAAAAAAGCAGTGGTAATTAAATCATGAAGAGTATTGATTAAGTTTGATTATCTGTACTCGTTCTTAATTTACCCACCGATAATTGACAGCTTTCGTGAGTCATGGTCGGTTTACAGACATTAGGGGCAAGACTAAGTAAACAATTGACTATTTAGAGAATTCTCATCTAGTCACGAGTAGAATATGGTAAAATCAAGCTGTTCTAACAGTGGAATCGACAAATCAATCGAAAGCGAGAGTGTATACTAGAAAACCGTAATTGAGATTCATCACACTTTCTCGCTTGCATATTCCCTTGGGGCCAAAATACAATACATTCCTGTGCAAACATCTGCCTTATAGGAGAACAGCTTAGTTATGAGAAGTTGACATATTAGCTAATATATCTAATATCTAGACCTTTTCACTTCTATTTCTTTATTGAAATTCATATCTTTGGTCCATAATTATGTACGTAATTACCAATGTCATTTGCTTCTCTATCTGTTTAATATCAACGCATCGCCAGATTTTTTGTTTCCGCGAAATTGAAAGTATTAGCCTCGTGATGTCTTTTTGTTTTCAAAAGACGATGGGAAGAATTCCTCCATAGGCCTGTTGATTTTTCCAAATGTGGTTTTCATGTTAGTGCATACGAAGTGGCTCAAAAGAGATCTGTATCCTAAGGTGATCAAGTATCAATTACATTGGTTGTCATACTTAAGTTAATGTTATCTTGGTCAGATATGAACATACTGCTTCATCATAGTCTCAATAATGCACAAACATGGAAGCACTCAAGTTAAACAAAATAGGAAATGTTTAAGCTTCCTACGGTTAAGACAACATTATTGTTATCCATATAATTCATTTCAAAAGAAACCCGTTTACATAAACCTGAATTGTTAATGTCGTACCATATTGTTTGTTGTAAAGAGCTCCTAACCATTTAAGTAATGCATAAATCGTTGGCTACTTCTGAGAATTACGATTATATTTCTCTAACTGATTTAATTGCTAGAGTTAGTTTCCAGGCAATGGATATTTCCACATGAACTATCATAATTGGCCATTTTTTAAAAGCTTGTCATACAGGTAATATACTTTAACAACAAATTGTTATTAAAAATGTTTGACAATGTGTATTTAGGATTCAGACAACTATCGTAAAGCTATCAGGATCTGAGTTTTATTTCCAAAATAAAGGGGAAAACGGAAGGGAATTTAAGAATACAAATACATTTTCATGATTATGCAATAAATTATACATCTGTTGACAAAGGTGGGTTCCTTGATATTTATGGAATAAAGCTTGCTAATTAACAATCCTTCCCCTCTCCCAAAGGGAAAAAAATATCACTAAAAGATTTATGAATTCATGAGGCTAATCAGAACTGAAGATATCTTTTTTGGGGGGTAACTAAAGCTGTTATAATCTTTTTTTGTAATAGTTACCTGGAAAACACGTTCGAAAATGAATGATTATAAATCACAGGAATAATCTCAGACTTTTTCCTTTTTGTAACGTTTGAAACAAGTAATTTTTTAATATTTTCATGAGATATATTTTGTCATGTTTGTATCGAAATCTGTGAATGATTATTACACTGAAAAAAGTGAACATAAAGGAGCTTGAGACTTTCGCTGCTCTGAATTATTGTGTTATTCTGTAAATTACAGTATAATTTTATGATATCATCTCAATTTTAAAGTTGCTATTGTCATCCCTTCATACAAAAATTATTTTGTACCTAATAATGGAACACAATTAAATCATTAAAACTCCACCCTGAAGGTACTGCAAAAGGTTACACACATGACACAACGGTGTCTCAGACTTGATTTTAATTACGGTACTTCCACTAGGTAGAAGCATGCAGCATGAGTTACGGGGATCCAAGCCTTATTAAATTATCTTAACTAATCAGTTATTAATTAATAACAGAGGGTATACTCATTATGTGACTGCTTGCTTATTTATGGATAATTAACTCTGTAAGTGCTTCCATTGATAATATGATGACTCTCTAACACACATGCAAGCACAAACAAACCCACCCTTACCTTTTTATTCCCTCCCTCTGCCATACTCTACCAGGAGATCGAGAAAGTGAAATTGTCGTTAACCTCGACTTTCTGTTTTCAATAGAAGTGAAACTGGAGAAAACATGTCATTTATCTAAAGCAATCAATCCAGTCTTTTAAAATCCAATAGATATAACTTGAAATAATCATTTCATTGATTCGTACGTTGCAAAAAGAATTGGACATTCATTTTTCTCAACATGGTCCTTTGTCTAAATGAAGGTATCTCCAAATGGTAAGGACAAAATCGAATGTATACTAAAAGCTCAAATAATTGTCAATAAAAGAAAAATCGTTGGAAATTATAACACGTGAGTAGAAGGACGTCACTCTTTACGCAAGACTTCCTGTCTATAATAACATAATTTCCGCAATCGATGACCTATATGTAAAATACATGGAGTAATGAAGAACTGATACTTTAAAGCCAGGGTAGAAAGCTAGAAGTAGCGGCTTGGGAGTAGGAATAGTGCATGACGTATGGAAGGGATTAGACTTCGCTTCGAGAAAGAATTTAACTCGGAAATGAAGACTGGACGTTTGCCAAACTTGCGTTGAAACTGGATTTCAACGCAGAGGAATCGTCAGTAGGCTGAGGAGGGAAGATCTAGTTTTCTGTCTAAATCTGTGCCTCAGGGTCTGTCAACCAAAGTAACTTTATATTTTTTACTCTTTTATGTGATTATGTAATTTATATTTGTACTTAGCTGTCGGAAAAGGCTTACGGCTCTGATTGAGATAATGCCCATTCTGTGCCATCTTCTCCTCCGACCCACATCCCCTCTCTCTCTCTCTCTCTCTGTCCTTTCCTCTTTCCCTCCCTATCTTTCTATCTACATCATCTACTCGTCGATCTATCATTGTCCCTTTCCTTTCCTTCTCCACTTCTACTACATGATATGATTTATATTGAAAACAAAGACGTTTATATTCTTTTCTCCGATTAGGTCAGAATAAATGTAGGTCTTTACTCATTTGTACCGTGCACGTGTATACGCATGCCTTCTCTTTGTTTCTACGAATATATTGATTTAACAGCAAATTATCATCAATGTGTCTGTCACCAAAATTGAGTTTGTACTGCATTGATTTTACTTCAATCAAATCGGCTATATTGCCAAGTGACCCACTTTTCTATCTTCTGAACTGCGCCCCAGAAATATGAAAGCGGATGACGTCCATTTTTCTTCAGATCTTCTTGTTTTAGTCTTCATGTAGGGTGAAGTGGCGTAACGACCGCTTTCGCAACTATTATATTTATAACCATTTTGATAATGGAATTATGCTGTTTTCTTTAAATGATCACGTGGTGTTTTCGCATGTATGATGTCATATTATATGTCTGCAATCTGGTATTGTTTGTTTTTACATACAAATATGATGTTTTGGACAGCTTTGTATAAATGTGTATAACGGCTATGAGGTATAAAGACAGATAATTGTTTTTTTAATGGCTAGAGGTATCTTTTATTTTTTGCATTATTGAGTGTAAAAAGAAATCTAGAGCACAATCATTGTTAAGAGTGAAAATTAACATCGCTATTATATATGAATAAATCTATTCATTATGAAATACATCAAAATAATCGTCACTTGATTTTTCTGTCTTCCAAGTATGAGCTGGATTTACCGACACTCTGATGATGATGATGATGATGATGATGATGATAATGATGATGATGGTGATGACAATGGTGATGATAACAACGATGATGATGGAGATTCATGGTATGTTGTTTCGACAAAGTTTACTTGATGTGTAAAATAAATAGATGTTGAGCAGGGTCAGTCAGTCGTATCACAAAAAAAAGGATAAACGGAAATTTATTTGTTACAATGCAATGGTGGTCATATTGATAACAATAATGAAATAGATTTGATGTTGATGAAAACGACGACGAAGACGATGATGACACCACTGCTGATAATACTGCTGCTGCTGATGATGGTGGTGATGATGATGATGATGATGAAGATAATGATGATGAATTCAAGACTACAAAGACTACATATCGTAACAATTCGAATTGGAGACATTGTAAACATTTTCAACAGTTTAGAGCTTATACATTTTGTAAAAATTAAAACAAGTTTAACACTATGAACGATGAAAACATGAATACAACGTAGGAATACTGTCCCTATTAAATCACTTATTATTTTTAAAGAAAGTGTACTATTGTCTTCAATTTGGGATAGAATTACTGAATCGTATACCAACAAATTTGAAAAGAAATACAGTCAACAATAATATCCATTTGATTTGTTGATCATCATTATTATGGCACTAGAAACAATATGGGCGAAAGAAAAACAATTTTCAAAAGTCTATAACCTACCGCTTTTAGTCTTTTGCCTGCATTTTCCGTTGGAAAATGCAATCATTGTTCCTTAGGAAAAGACTTTCTCTTTTTTGGTGTTTTTTTCCGGGTGTTCCTTTTTGTGGGGGTGTTGATAGGTTTGAAGAGTTCGAAAGAAAAACAACATTTTATGTAGTAGCGTTTCTGACTTGAATTGTATAACAAGTACTTTGCAAGTCATACCGAATTAAAAGGGGCTTGGGAACAAGGATTGGATTAAATATCATATTTCAATAACATTTCCCAAGGCTCATTTCTTCTCTTGGGGTTATCTGACATTTTATGAACGGCAGGCAAATAGTGACTTCCATATATATAAAGCACATTCTATATTTAGGATCTCTTTTATTTCTGACATTAAAAGGACTCGGTAACATTGTTGAAGGTTGATGAAAAAGCTGCGTAATTTGTGTATCAAAAATGTTACTTATTATATTCCTTCAACTGTAATAACCATCTAACATGCAAACACTCCTGAAAAATTCTCAAACCACAAAGATATTTATGGTTTTCTTTGAAGGCGTCACTGTGCGACACCCTCTTACAGTAAATTCTACCAACCATTTTTGAATTTTCCCATGAAAATAAGACATAAAGCAGGCTTTTAAAGATCTTTCAACACTTAATGTCTGGAATGGTATATAGAGCCAATTCATTGTTTTGTGACGATTTTCATTCACCTAAAATGAAATTAAATTGTAATAAAATGGTTGGGAGAATTAAAGAATTGATCAGATTAGTTTTTCCCCAATTTGTATCATTAATAATGGTCTGTTTTCACTCAAACTTTCAGATTATCTTTAATTGTACATCTAGCATTGAAGTCACTACCTTAGCACCATTTTCTCTCATCTGAACAATGTTATTTAGTCCCTTTAAGGACGTACGAAAAACATCCCCAGTAAAATTAATGCTCACTGTTGCTACTCCTTTGGATTTATGGAGGTTATAATGCAGTCTGTTTATGGCAGTGAAACATATTTTTAGAAGTATGGGTTTCTTTCTTCTTCTTTTTGTGGGGAACCAATAAACAAAAATAGAATAGCACGACATTGAAATGTTGGTGAAAAAGTTGTAAGAGAGCATAGACATTTTAATTCTTAGTTTCATTTATGCGTGCAACGTCACCAACAGAAGTGCCAGGGATAATTTGCATATCAGTTATTGACTTTGCTTTTAGATTATTCTGTACAAAAGACTGCTTGCCTAGCCTAGCAGCGTATATAAGATAATTGACTATCGCTCATTAAAATTTGCTCATTTTGCTCAGCTTGTAACATATCGGAAGCCGGTTCTCTGTCGTCAGCGATGAATTACTGCTACCGGAAAAGGACAAAACCAGAGACAACGCGCCAGGACATCATGATCCCTATAGTTTGTCATATGTCTGTTCTTTTTTCAAAATGGGGGGGGGGCTGGGGAGGTGAAAGGCCAAACTAAAGTGATCCGATCGATGAGTCGGATGATGAAGCAGATGTTTCCTTGCTCGATCTCTTATACGTGTTGTTATTTCTGGCGGCGTAACTATGTCTGCAGCGGTCCTTCAGGGGATGGGTTTGAACGCACTGAAGGCTGGAAGCCCCACCGGCACGAGTTTACATAGTACATTAAGTGCAGCTTGTAAAGCAACATACATCGTGCGAAGTGCAGTTTATAAAACATTAAAGATGTTACAAATGCAACTTTAACTGCATCATTTTTTGGGGGGTTCTTCTGTTTCCTCTTTGTTTTTCTTTTCTAATTTAGATAGAAAGATCGAGGTGCGGAAAAAGTAGATGTTTTATGGTCTAGTGGAAGCCTGTCTAACTATATATTATCACAAGTTCTGTAGTTCGAATCCCTGCCATAGTACCAACGTCCTTTCAGTTCCTACACTCAATCTAGGTGTAATAAAAAGGTACCGGAAGAAAGAAGTACCGTTGAGTGCCCCCAGCGCCTTACCAGGTTTTCGAGATTGGTGCTGGGGTATACATAGTTCACCCAAGCAAAGACGCAACGTTCTCACAACGTTCGTAAAACGCCCTGACCAGGACTTTAAAACGTCTAGAGCACGTTTATTTTTATGTCCCAAAACCTTTGTATTTCCTGGGTAAGCGCCTATAACATAGGTAACTGGATTTATGACGTAACGTACATAACAGCACCAAATATATTAATTACCTGCCACATCTTAAGGATCGTCGTAAGGTCCGTCATGACAAACGTCTCTATAAATTGTTCGAGGACGTATCTTCGACTGTTGCTATTCGTATCGCTCTGTTTTTACCTCGGACATAAATCAGTGGG
This sequence comes from Mesocentrotus franciscanus, assembly GCA_037976565.1. Taxonomy (NCBI): domain Eukaryota; kingdom Metazoa; phylum Echinodermata; class Echinoidea; order Camarodonta; family Strongylocentrotidae; genus Mesocentrotus; species Mesocentrotus franciscanus. Next base: position 30,883,753 of record CP137677.1, on the reverse strand, counting down.
AATTATGTTGCTCTTTGAGGTATTGCTACAATCGTCGGCGTATCCAGCATAGCTTTGAGCTGGGGTGCACCCCTAAAGGCCTCGAATCATTAGAGTAGCGTGTCTGCAAAGGAGTCACTTACCAAAATGATTTTTTTTTTTTTTAACAAATCGACACCTAAAAATGACCACTAAAACCCGGCAGGAATTAATTACTTGAAATGCTAGAGCGCCGTAATGGCAGCACAGCTAAAGCCGGGGTAATAATTTCCAAGATTTAAGGCGCCTTGAGCATCCCTTGGGGTGGATATATGCCCATTATAAATTTTGTTATTATTATTATTATTATTATTACTAAAATGTAATGTATGGTCCGTCCTCCTGTACGGCGTCAAAAGCTGGACGTTGAATAAATCCTTGGACAGCAGCAGAAATGTGGTTCTTAAGAAGAAAACTTAGGATACCTTGGACTGACAGAATATCAAACGATGAGGTGCTCAATAAGGCATGTGTTGATAGATCTCTTCTTAACATCATAAGAAAAAGACAACTTCACTTTGTTTGGCATTTTATGAAAAGAGAAAAAAATTATTTTATTATTTCTTTTTAGCTTTATATGAAAGCAGGAAAAGACATGTTTGAGCGAATCTATCAAATATATACCTGTAATGTTGTAGGGCTGTTAGATGTTTGTTGATATCATCTCAAATAATAAGTGAAATTAAGGGATAAGCCTTTAATACCATGTGTTCGTTCTTACACGAACAATCAATCTAAAAACCCAATTTTTTAGGAGGCATATTGCAATGAAAAATAACCATAATGCACGTTGATCACTTCACATTGCCTACAGCATTAGTCAGCACTCAGCAGGCAGAGATTATATTCTTTTTATCCTTTGACTAATGCGTAATTATGGGCGGCTCAGTGTGGAACAAAATCAAGCCCTGGGAAGAAGGAGAAGAAAACATCATTTTCTCATTAAAAGTATGACGCAATATTTTCGAGAATTAATTTTAAACGCGTAAGCAAAACATCACGCCATACAGGCATGACAGAGAGTGAAATAAGATTTGCACCAGCTGTTAATTGAGGCAATATTTATTTGCCACCGGATGTACATCTCGGCACCAACATTAAAGTGTTTAATTGACTTTCTCAAAATCAAACTGTTTAGTAACCTTCATCGTTCCCTAATAAACTGGCATTCCGGCTGGCATTATAATACTTGATAACTACATCTATCAAATGGTGGGGGGTGGGCTTGAGGCAGAAGATTTCATTGGTTAAAGGTGAAAATTCCTCATCGGGAGCCTTCATAATAATATTTTGTCGCCATAGCTGAATATTGTGCGCAAATTGAATTTGGAATAGCATGAAACAAGCAACTACACGGCAAGACGGATTGGCGAATATCATAAACACGCTGAATCAATAGGGTTTCCATTCCACTTATATTCTAATATGGAGCGTATCAAAGTAGTTCGTTACAGTCCATACTTTAGATCGTAATGTAATTGGAACTATTCCTAAACGAAATCTAGGAATATTTTAATACGAAACTGTTTAAACTTTTTCACACATGCTCCCTATGCTCCCTCGCGTAGTAGCCTTGTTTCTCAAGACTGCACACTCTACGCCAACGTCCTGGAAGTGGGAAGGTAGTGCTTTCCCCTTAATGGAGTTTATGAATTTGGTCAAATTGAAAACAAATTCTCAGAATATCAATTCCAAGTAGATTTTGAATCAACCATGCATATTTAATAATATGAGCGCATTTTTTTAGACCCCCTGTCGACATTAGCGAATATTCTGTGTTTTAGCGATAGTGGAAAGCTGACATTGTCCTGACAGAGAGGTATAAACCCACTCGTCTTCCTTTTGTGGGGCCTAGGTATTTTTCAACAAGGACAGAGAGAGAGAATAAGGCGGATGGTAATACGTGATAACCTTGGCTAGAATGCGAAAATGTAAAAGTTACATGACGTACCACTGTGCGGCAGCTGACAAAATTACTCCACTCCATGCAAACTGTAGAGGTCTCGCGTCTCTGTATTCAGATTTCAAGAGTATGCAGACAACATTGTCCCAAGAAAAAAGAGCTTGGAAAACACTTTCCAAAATAGCAAAAAACCGCGAAGTGATAGTTTTCAATCTCGATGTTTGCAAACATTGACCATAGTGATTGAAACGCGAATAAAGGCAGAAAGATTGATAGAGAGAGAGAGAGAGATAGAGCGCGGATGATAGGAAGACCGATTAGAGAAATAGCACTTCAATTTGGGAGATACTCGTGGGATTTGTATGGTAAAGGTTTACAGATATGGAAACACTAGTATTCTAAGGGAGTGATATGGGAAGATGTCCCACGAGGACTTCGGTCTAGAACAGGAATTGGGAAATTAAAATATTTGCGAAACTGTCATGACGTGAATACACTGAGAATGGTATAAAGGCTTTTATAGCCATTAATATGTCTTTTGATCAAGTATGTTAATCCTAAATCTTCGAATCAAATACATTTAAAGATGAGTTCAACTCCATGGTATCTTCCTTTCTCTCTCTCTCTCTCTCCCTCTCTCCCTATCTCTCTCTCTCTCTCTCTCGTACTCCCTCCCCTCCCCTCTCTCTCTCTCTCTGTTTGCTTATAGATTTGAGCTATTCCCTATATCCTTTCAACTGCATCCCCCCAGTTCACGATCATTCTTCCAGCTGCAGATGCGTAAGACGTTGCGATATCGGGAAGGAAATGATTATTAATTATTTAATTGGAATGCATTCCCATTAGAAGATGTTATCAGTCATAACCGAGTACCTTTCGAAAGATTTTGGTTGACATTCATGGTACGACGATTATGGAAATGCTGTAAACAATATTTTATTTTTGATAAAAATGTTATCTCTGACCTTTGTCATCAAAATAAACCGATACGGAGCTGGTGCTTGTTTTAAAAACTCTAAATGAATAATTTTTTTATATTTTTCTTTATACCTTCAAAAGCTCATTACTATTTCTATCATCCTACCTCCTAAGGCTGCATATTCTCCTTTTCATTTGTGGTGGTTGCAGGGGACCCTCACGTGATAACCTTTGCTTGTTCATGTTTGTTGCATTTCAAAAAAAATACAGGCCGGGTTTTTAGACGCGTGCAGTTACATGTAACTAGTCGGAGAGATGAGGAGGAGGACGGGATGGGATAAACTGATCCTTGATCTTCTACTCCCTTTCATTTTTCGCAATATTTCTCTTTCCTTCGATGAAAGACTTTACGTCCAAGATTTTGTTTCATGCAACAAGTGAACAAGTCGACTCGTAGATATTTCATAGAAATGTATTTTTTTACTTCTCCAAATTGTCATCTTTATGATTTTAATCAACTTTTATACAATACAGATCGTCCTGCTGTTCAGCGAGAATTATGAAAAAAGATGAGACACGGATGTTTGTATTTGGAATACGTCATAGCAACGCGTCAGAGATAACTGAAAGATGGAAACGTGTATAATGCGTTTATTGAAAGAGAGGGTAAATGGCGTCGTTTAATCCATACAAACAAAAAGCGTTCAACACATCGGCGTCGCCTAATTTGTCACTTCGATGGAGATATTGAGTAAGCAAGAGCACTCAGCGTCAAATCTAGCACTTATCCTCCTCGCAGTCGAGCCTTGCACCGAGGAGTCAGGTGACCATTTAACCCCTCCGTGTCTTCAGATTATTAAAAACAATACTTACCTGGAGTGACCATTTCCTCTTTTCACCATTAGTGAATGAGTGTTGACACCATTTTTAGCTGTAAAAATACATACAAACTGAAAAATTACTTGTTGCATTTTCGAGGAAAGTCTTTGGAAGATTTGTATCGACGAGTTTTTGTATAATCAAAGGCAAATTAAACATGCATGTCCCATTTCGGACTCAAGTTTTTGTTTGAGTCTAAAATCGTGCTAAAATTGCGCTTAAGCAGTAATAGAATGGCGTTCAAAATAGAGTTCTATTTACCAAGAATGGAATCCAGTTTACACGAACTGTTTCTATTCTTCATAATTTTGACAAATCTATTGTTTCCCAATAATATAACGCTTTCTTTTGGAGCTGTCAATTTATTAGCAGCTGCTTTGTCACATCATTGGAGCTAGAAGTTGTAAACAACATTTCCAGCTCTTCCGTGTCTTTGATCAAGCGGATTCAAGACATCAAGACTCTTAAGGCCACCGAGTAGGCCAAGGGTGTGGAAGTGGATACTATCATCTTCTTTTCACGTCGATTTCTCCTCCCTTATATAACTCGTTTTAATTTCCCTTTTTCGACATTCGATTGGTTGGCAAGCCCCCTCGTGCCGGCTTACTTCGAATCATCGGATCGTCGCGTCCGGTCGGGTGGTCGCGAGTTACACGACCTTTGATGATACGAAAGTGGAAGATCATGCGACCTTTCGTAGATTTGCACTAGGGTTTTCACAAAGTGTCGGGTAAATTGTAGACCACTTGTAGATGAGAGAGTTTATTTCACAAACATTACCCACGACAGCTCGTAAAATAAAGGGGCATGTTTTCACAAGAGGTCGGGTAACGCGACCACCCGACCCGATGACCCGATGATCCGACGTAAGCCTTCGTGCCCGCCTCGTAGCTACAAATCTGGACAGTTCATTTAGAACTGGCATGATTACAATTCGAAAATATCAATACAATTTTTAAAAAGTCCAAAAGTTATTTTTGATAAATGATTCATTAGGTTTCCTACAATGACCATTAAGTGAGTCCCATAAAAAAATCATGAAGTATGTTTTAAAGAATGGTAGCATTTTTTTAACCGGATCACCAGCAATATTATGGAATAACCACACAACTAATTATGGAATAAGATCATTCGGATTATGTGATTTTCATATAAGTGTAAATTAACTTCATGTATATTCATTATGGTCATATAAAATAAACTGGATTGATTAACGTTTGGATAATATGCATTGATATCGCACATCTTGACGTTGAGCAGAAAAAAATTACACGATAAATCTCTGGCTACTATTCCTACCCTGGAGCAAGTATTTGTTTGTGCGAAATTGCCAAGTAGCGTCTAGCACTCGGTATGTATCATGGCCGCTGTTAATATTATTCAATAAAATTAGTAAACACTTGTCAAGGCTGCGGACCAGCTGCTGCAAGGCATCAAAATCGCTACTGTAAGGGATGCAAGGTAAGGGATGTTTTCAAAGATATTAAATGCCTAGGGACGATGTAACCGTCAGGAAAATCCTTCCATTGTTTAATTGTTCAACATCTTTGTAAATTTAAAAAATACATATAATAGACGGTATTGCATACAAGGTGCAATCAAGGCAAATAGATGCTGCGCTGAGAAAAATTAAATGTATTATGTTGTCTTGATGAAGATGAAATATTATTACGTGGGCAATGAGACTTTGCCCAGGTTATAATGCATGATTATCTCATTTCACGTACCTTTAATTACCTTCATTGTTACCGTGTTTAGGGTCAATAATAGGGACCTACTATTTCACTTGGTGTCCAAGACAGCTTTACAATGTATTTAATTTACGATATCCTCATCTATCATTTTTTATCCCTTGAGCGAGCTTGCATCTGCACTTTTTATGAGCTATAACGAGATGATGGATATAGGCTGCTGAGTGACACAAATTAAATGCTGAAATTGGGGCAACAAATTGACTTACGCTAGCTTTATCACGACCTTTACACGTGGCCCGCGGTGAAATATGCAGCAAATGAGGAAATGCCAAAATGGCATGGACCCGAACAATGCAAGAACTGGGGCGTGATCTTTCACCATTTTAAAGGGATCTTTCTGTGAGCAGTGCGCTTCCGTGCGCTGTTGTTGTTGTTGTTGTTGCCGTTGTTGCTTTGGCTTGAGCGACGGGCGCCATTTGGAGCCAAATTCAATAATATTAAAAAGTAACTTGGTAGAAATATCAAAAAAAGTAGTAAACTGTGACAGATTGATTAACCCAGTGATCGAACAATTTTTTAAACCGAGAACAAAAAATCTCTCTGAGAAAGGGACTGTTAAGAATAGCATGCCTTTAAAAACAGAATACTGGTGTATTTTCAGTGCCCGTTCCTCCCTCCCCTCTCTCTCTCTCTCTCTCTCTATCTCTTGGAAGAAAATGTAATACAACTGAGTTATAACCAAAAAAAATGAAATTAATCTAGTAATTCTGACCTCGTGTAGAACACGTAATAGGCAAGTTTTTGTGAATGTGATTTACGAAGTAAACTATCTATATACAGCATACTTAATAATGTGGAATAAGTGAAGTCACTTTCTCGCGAAGTGCATTTTCATTAATAATAAGAGAAATTGCAATTGCATTTAACTGGTGAAAGTCTTCTTTCTCATTTATCACTACACTTGTACATGAATTGTATATAATTATGTCAAGATGAATGAGTACACAAATTCTCTATTAATGATGATTTATGAATCTTTCTTCGGCAAAACGCAATCATGAAATATATAAATCATCTTTCATTCATTTTCTGTAACATTTCTGGGAATAAACTAAACGCCCGCATGACTTTATACGCAGCATTTGCTTCCGTAGTATGATTCATGAATGAACTAAACCGTTTGAAAAGATGGATTAAACAAAACTTCACTTTTAATTCTACTTTCACTTTATCCTCTTGTCTTTCATTTATTTTTAGGGGTATAAAGTACAGATACTTATTGGAGAGAGGGGGAGAGAGAGAGACAGTTCTGAACTGCTATTCCCTAAAATTTGAATCATTTTTTGTTACCTCTTTTCATGAAACGATATCATTGTAACAATATGGTTTATTCTTAAGAGATAAAGTATATATATATGTTCTCATTACTTCATCGATCAATCTTTTCTATGTTTACTTTGTTCTCAAGACGTATTGTAAAACAGCCTCTGAGGAACTAATACTTCAACAAGCTCTGCTTCTAGTAAGTTCCTCTTTTCTCGTGCCATTACTATTATATTTGTCTTGTTACATTGTACATTGTATTTTTTTGTAATATACTTATTCATTGTATTATGTTTTGCATGAGAAATAAATTCATTTGAATTTAATTGAATTGAATCTTAATTCAATAGAGATTGAAAAGAGGTAACAAACAATTATTCTAATTTCATGTTGAACAGTGTAGCGTGGGTTCCTGGTAGGAATTAATTCCTTGAAATGCTAGAGCGCCGTAATGGCAGCACAGCTAAAGCCGGGGTAATAATTTCCAAAAATGTGTTAGGCGCCTTGAGCATTACTTGGGGTGGATACGTGCGCATTATAAATGTTGTTATTATTATTATTATTATTATTATTATTATTATTATTATTATTATTATCATTATGTTAATTACGCTTTTCAATTTTCGAGATTATTGTTCTCAGGTATATCCCTGTGCTAATTAATGTCATCACACCATTCCAAAACTCAATTAAGCTATATCAATACAAATTAGAATGACGCAGAAAGCAGAAAGACTGAAACTGTTTCGGATTCACCTAAAGTTGAAAAAATCATTTCCTAATTTCTCATCATCAACCCACGTTGGCATGGAATATCTTACTGTTGTTGTTGTTGTTGTAATTCCTTCTTTCTCTCTAGTATTGCCGGGTAGCGCATTCTGTCCTACTCCTAGCAGTTTGGTACCCCGTCAAGTAATGGGGTTATGCATTTCACGTCCCGCTGGCTCGGTTATTTCATCCCTGCTAGAATGTTTTTACAGCAAATTAAACCTTGCATGGCTCCTGGGTATGTAAGACAACCCACTTGCCCCACAGCGCCCAAATAAAACATACTCATTAATCTTGCATTCGATTTCATTTGCCTTTAATGAGCTTCGATTGCTCTCTTTATGCTAAATAGTCATCTAGATTTTGTACCAATTTTATCTCTTTTCAATGTTCAGACTCTTCGGAAGTTAGTTACAGATAAAATTCAATTAAGTTACAGTTTCAACTTGCTTTGATCACTATCTTAGTATGCCTTAAATTAGCAGTTCATCACAAAATTTATTTTCTCTTAATTCGCTATCGTTGCTTTATTGGGAAGCAATTAAGCAATTTTAAAGTCAATTGAATAACTGTTTTTAATGAATAATGAGAAATAGGAAAGTTTAACTTGTCTCAAACACTCAAAGACAAATTTTGAACATACAACGAAAACAAAATAGAAGAAAGAAAGAAATGGTATTGCATTAAACGCAAGAGATATAGGACCTACTTTAGCATTACATGTTCCTCCATCTAACTGTCTAAATAGAAATTACAGTCAAATAGATTGCATGAAGTAGTTATGGTAATGAAATCCATTTTCTGTGTAGGTTATTTATTTATTCATTATCTATAGAATTGTTAACATTCAAGTAAAATACCGTGCGATATATTCACTAAAATATCGCATATAAAGTTTCTTGGCCTCCGATTTGGATACGCGCAGTGAGACGCGCGCGATACGGGTATTACTCTAGACTCTACAAATAAATACATTTCAACAGGCATATCTTTTTTTAAATATCTCTTTTTGAGAATTTACATCGGAATGCGATATATCAAACAAATATATTTCTCTACATTGAAGTGAATTTATTCACTACTTTCATTTTTGTTTAAACATGCAAAGTCAGAGAATACAATAAGATATTTCGACTTCGTCTATGGTAATAGTAAACTTTCGACATCACCTTGGGTAATAGTTTTAACCGCGCCCCTCAACGCAGTCAATACTTGTTTAATTATTCAATTGTACATGGTATTTTTTTTATTAAAGATGATCCGATTCAGGAAGAGTTTGACACACCTTACTCCTCCATCCGTGATACATTAATTTATCTGCGAAATCAGGACTATACCCTCTCTTGAAGCAATACAAATGTCTGTTTTCAATCTTCTATAAAACCTTACAGAAAAGAACCACCTTAAAACTCACAGAGATTGTTGGAACTCTGCATGTCGTTTAATATTTCTCCCGCGGGGAAACTCGTCGATTCAATAAGCCGTCAGAAAAATGACACCACGGGTAACAAATCCATGTTTATTGATGACTGATATGACGAACAATCGGATGACAGCTTTGATGAAAAATTAATTCCATCGAGGTCACAAAATCTCTTGCACAAGGTACTTGCTGAAAGGCTGTTTTGTTTTCTTTGTATGAAATATGCGCGAGGAGACAGAATGATGGACGTCGCTGTCTCCTACTCATTCTTCGTTTATTATTCCTTCTGATTTTCATTCATTTCTTCTTCTCGTTTCTCCTCATCCATTTCTCAAACATTTATATCTGTTATTTTTATTTCAGCATCAACATCATTATCATCATCATCATCTCCTTCTTCTTATCGTGATCTTCTTCAGAATAATCGTCGTCATCATCACCATCAACATCATCATGTCTTCATCAGTAGCTAGACTATCTTTACATCAGTTTCATCATTTCATCATCATCATCATCATCATCATCATCATTACCATCATCATCATCATTACCATCATCATCATCATTACCATCATCATCATCATCATCACCGCATTACCATCATCATCATTTCATCATCATCATTACCATCATCATCATCATCGTCACCGTCATCATCATTACCATCATCATCATCATCATTACCATCATCCTCATCATCATCATTACCATCATCATCATCTCACAATCTAGAGTACAATCATGATTATTTTCTCCCTTTGCAACATAAACTAATAACTCATTACTCCCTTGAGATAAGCTCTTCAAACTAGCGATTTACGTCCCCTGCGTGAGCTTCCTTTCAAGGTAATTGGAGAATGAATTTCCTGCCTTGAGCATAATTGTTATAACTTCACATCTAATATAGATATCTTGTTATGGTCCATAATCGTTTGTTTCCATTTTCAGTAGTATTTTGAAGGTGAAGGTATCTTTGAAGGTAAAAAAGGAAACCGTCTAAATACTTGACAAAAATATATTATTCGAGATCTTCCTTCCTTCTAGATGAGGTATTTTTTTCGGAATCGCCGCCAAAGTACTCGTCATCACTATCGTATATATATATGGAAACTTCGAGTTAGTGTTTAAAATCAGTACACTTTTGTAAGATAAGATCTCGTCGAATTGTTAGGGCCTTTATCCTCAGACGATCTAGCTCATGGTTTCATATATAACATAGATATGCAGAAACCTCTGCTCAAACAAAAGGACTTGGTTTTCCTTTGTCAGAACACATGAGAAAGAATGATAATAATAATGATGATGATGATGATTTTTTATTATATTTATTATCATTATTGTTATTGTTATTATTATCATTATCATGATGATGACGACGATTATTCTAAAGAAGATCACGATAATGAAGAAGGATGATGATGATGATGATGTTGATGTTGATGCTGAAATAAAAATAACAGATAGAAATGTTTGAGAATTGGATGGGGAGAAACGAGAAGAACAAATGAATGGAACACCTGAGAAAGAATGATAATGATAATGATGATGATGATGATTGTTTTTATTATTTTTATTATCATTATTGTTATTGTTATTATTATCATTATCATCATTAGCATTATTAGTAGTATTTTGATTATTATTATCATTACTATTAGTACTATTATCATCATTATTATTATCATTAATATTATTATTATTATCATTACTATTATTATCATAATTATTATTATTATTATTATTATTATTATTATTATTATTATTATTATTATTATATTATTATTATTATTATGACAACGATAAATGCAGAATTGTTAAGGAAATAACCGATCTAAAAATTATAGTCAGATCATTTGGCCCCTGTACCAGTGGACCTTTATTGAGTTCCCACCCCCACCCCACCACCCACCCTCTCTCTCTCTCTCTCTCATATATATATATATATATATATATATATATATATATATATATATATATATATATATATATATATATATATATATATATATATCTGTTTGCTGCAGATGCAAATGCGTAAGACGTTGAGATGTCCGGAAGGCAGGCTTTCGTTGAAATCCACACTTGTGATTCCCCTTTCAAAATCATCATCAGGTAAAACCAGAATATCAGAGCCGTCAATGTCTTTTATGTCTGGCTCGCTCGGTATGCGTGACAGACAGAGAAACCAGACATTTTGTTAATCTATCGGGTATGAGGATCACGTTGATAGCAGATCATCTGAATGTCTGTTAAAGCCAAAGGGCGTTAACACTGTGTATAAGGATGCAAAAACAAGATCGCATTTCCTTTCGAAAAATTAACCTATACTGAAATTTCAGTAGCCGTGTCCATTACCTTTTCAATGCGCGAACATTACAACGGCGTATTACGTAATCCGAACGTGCTTTCTGGGATATGCAATAGGATATTGAATTTAAGCCTGAGTTGGTTTTTCCGAAAGTACTTTGTGAATTAACTCGATTTAATGCCCATCTGGCCCTCAAGGTACGAATGACGGTATGGGCGAAGAAGGAGGCGGATGTTATTCGGATTTGCCACTGAGAACCACATCGTTCCTCGCCTTTGTTTTCTTTGTTTATCTTTATTTCGTTCTGATCCGATTCGCACTTGACGAGGCTTATACCAGTTGACGTTTTGGATTATATGATGTCACGAATGGTATTCGATTGTGCTTGTACTGTGTATGTCTATTTTTCATCAATTGAGCCATGGTATCCGTGTCACTCATCGTGCGTTCTAACACACTTACACCGAACGACGCTGGTATGTCAGGCATGCAGGGATCCTCGAATTCAAAACAGATGCGCAAAACAATGTAATGGATGACAGCAAATGAGAAGGGCCAATTCTACACTATTCTACATTCCAACTTCATTTCTGATTCGTGCTCTCTCTCTCTCTCTCTCTCTCTCTTTCTTTCATTCATTCTCTCTTTCTCCCTTTTCTCTTTCTCGCATCCCCTTTCTCCCTCTTAATCTCCCGCTTCATATCCCTCTTCATCTCTCTATATTCATCTTTGTCTCTGACTGTCTTTATCTTTCTTTCCATGTGTGTTCCTTCGCTTTCTCACATCCTTTCTCATTCCCATTTCCCCTCTCCCTCTTAGTAATTACTATCAAAATCAAAATGCTGCTTTGCAACGTGTTTCAACCTTTGTTCAACCCTTTTCGCCATTGATCACCAACAATATACGTCAGACATTCTCTGTTCTCCATGATAACGGTTTAAACCGGTGTTTAAAGAACATCCTTTTCCTCTTTCTGTATTTTTGCATTCTAATTATCGTCGTTTGAGTTGCTTTTCATCATTCTCATTGCCTTTCTTAGCTATTTCTTGATCTGTACATCCCCCCTCCATCTCTCTCTCTATCTCTCTCTCTCGGTGACATGTTCCTAGTCTTACTTAGTTACGCATCAGTTCTTTACCTTTCTCTTTTCTCTTCATGCGTTGCTCCTC